>JBBPNO010000061.1:0-75658 GCA_038090915.1 Boletus eberwhitei
ATGGTTAAAAGGTGGCTACGGATGGTAATCAGGAGAGGTGACAAGGATCAGGGTTCGCATCAGCCAGATCGACTTTTGAGAGAGTCCGTCCGACCTGCCAATCGCCGATCTCGCTCCAACTCACCGGCGAGAGGGAATACTACAAACAAGGGACCTTCCAGAATTGCTGCAGCTCAACGTAGGCTGGTGAGTGTTCTCTTCTTCGGTAGATAAACAGTGCACGGTGTGTCTGACGGACCATATCAGCGAACCGTCGCAAAATCCATCCAACAGGAGCCTCAAAAACAAACAGCGGCAAAACAGGTTTGCTGGTTCTTCGGTTCATTTGTCAGTGTTGTTTGCTTATTCTGAGTCACAGCCTAAAACGGATACCAATGCTGCTGAAGGGAGCCATTCGAACAACGTGAAGGACGCCTCCAATAGCAGACAAGGTAATGCAAATCCGAGGACAGTCGGTCCTGTGTGTATCTCTCGCGACGACAGATCACGTCGTGACGACTCACTTTCTACCGTAGGTGCAGAAAGGGAACGTTGCATCTCAGCCCTCGGCTGCGACGGGGGTCCATGTCACGGTGCGCATTCACACCTTCGACTTATTACCTAGTTAGACTCAGAGTGGAATACGCTAGGAGGAAGCAGGCGACGCTAGAGTTTCGATCGCGTTCAAGTTACCGGGGTGGATGTGCTGTTTTGGCACGGCTACTGAAGACGGGAAGCATTGATGCGGTGATTGGATGCGTACCACATTCATCCATGAATTTAGGGCAGCTATTATGCCGTTCATCGAGGTTGCGTTACCCACAACACATGGGTTCTGATGCACGCGTCCATGTCTGGGCTTGTTCGAATGAATATCCACTCAGCGGTCAAGATCTGGGCTGGGTGATCGATGATAAGGAAGATACCATGAGGACACCATGACCGTCCGACTATGAACTATTTCCTGAGCGGATCTGAGAGCTACAGTTCCGAAAACTTCGAGTCGCGTAAATCGGTTAACGATTCTACCCTACCAGAGCGCTAGCGTCACAGCGAGTTCTGCGAGGGATCCGAATACCATCTGGATAATAGATCCTGACATTCCACGTACACAGAACTATTGCACTCCAAGCCATCGACACACCCACGATCGGGGAAGCAGGCAGGGCCTCCAGACCGACGCACGAACGATGCGTTTTACATTGTGACATCTTCGCGCCCAGAACTGATGATCACCACAGAAGATGACTAGCAGCTCGACCCCATGGCCTCGCCCCTCACTTGCCAGGTGCAACGTGCAGTTTGTTACCATAGCCTGTCTCGTACTGTGAACCAGTCCCTCTCCATACGCCGATAACACATCAAGTATCATTGCGGGTAATGTCACTGACCATCCAATATCACGATCCTGTTACAACATCATCTCATAGCCTGAACACCAAAACTACACAGTGCCCCGGAAGCCAGACCGACGATCGCAAAGGAGCCACCCAGTGTCGCGGCGACATCCACGTCTTCGCGGCGCCCCTCGAGCCTGGGATTATGCTCGAGGGAGGAAACCGCAAGCGTAGCTATAGATGACACAAAGCCGTTTGTGTATCCCATCGTCAACAGTATGAACATGAAAAGGATATCAGAATTTATGATTGGAAAGACCGGGGTTGTTGCAGGTCGATGGATATTGCAAAGAAGGATCAGGGGAATGAACAGCGTGCGTGAGAGAGACATGGCTAGAATCTTCTTGGCGGACCAGACAAGTAGGCGAGGGAACGAGCAGCTGTACCGCCCAGCAAGATCTCCGATGTTGAAAACCAAGTAGTGAAATGCGGTGAACAGTAAGGGATGGACAGATGGATTCACGGATTGCACACGGGCTGTGATCGTAGGAAAAACCGCCTGGTTAGACCCTATCAATTAGAGAGCAATTATGGCAATCGGAGTAGGCACTTACTAGAGTGACCGTGAATACATACGCGATAGAGAACATAAATGTCAAGTTCTGTTTAAAAACCCGATAAATGCGCGAATTGGCCTCCATCTGGGGATTACTATCGCAGTCGTCCGCGATCAATCTGGTAAGCTCGTCTGTGTCTTCAGCTTCACAGTGTTGTTCCAGAGTGCGGGTAACCAACTTGTAAAAAGGCTGCTTCATCAACCACGTGTAGGCAACCAACGTGATGCCGACGAAAATAGCAGAAACACCAAAGAAGATACGCGCAGCTATTTCTTCGGCCTGATTGTCACTACCATCAGCTCTAATTGCCTCCATCGGCACGGGTTTCGGAGATAAATACCAAAGAGAAAGCACTGAGCTGGTAACCTGGACAACACTGACCGCAACAGCGATGGCGGCTTGTCCTGATAGCACAGTCTGCAGGAACGATGCACCAAGTAGCGCTGCCCCAGCGTAGGTAGCTGTGTACAGATAGGCAGTTGAGATCGCCAGAGAAGCTGAGTTGAAGAGAGCAAATAAGAGAAAAGCCGGTGGTGTGCCTCGAATGTACGTGCTGAAACATAGAGACGTCACAAGGAGGATCACCGCAATGATGGACATGAATATGCGGCGAGATGGGGACGACTGCGATATGCAAAAGTGTGAGTGCTCACCGTTACCATAGAATGAGATCTACGAACCTGTTTCAAGGTAATCGTGCAGTAAAACTGGCATACTAACTTGGTCAATGCGTAAACGGTAGACAAGTACGAGCTGAAGGTCGGGTAGAAGGAGGAGCCAGCCAGCCGGGACAAGAAAAACGAGGTTCCATTAACCAGGGCTGAGTAGCATCACTAAGCATGAACAGGACGGGCAGTTTGGCGAGATGTATCACCATTCCAAGGTAGCAAAATGGTGCAGCCTAGAAGGAAATATGTCCACTTGGTTCGAGCTTCAGCTTCGACCGTAATCCACTCGGTTGTCGAGTAAATATTCTCCCCACCGACCCCGGCTTCATGGACGTCGAGGTGGTAGGCTTGGTCCCGCGAGGCCCGGGACGGTATGGCGCGAGATTTGGCAAGAGAGTCTGGCATGGTAGTCCAAGATCTAAAATCCGCTGATACGCCAGAGGCCCGGGTACGACTCCCACCAGCAGTAGGTCGAACTCATACAAATTGGTCCAGGCCGCATGCCTGTGACGAGATGTTTAAACGTAACGTGTAAAAGATACGGTTGTCATCAAGGCGCTACACTCTCAACATCACAAATGGATGTACACAAGATCCAAACTGGATGCTACGGCAAAAGTAATGTGCAAATGACAAGCCCTTTCGGTCTTGTTTGCACCAAAAAACGGACAAGAAACGAATTTCCCCGTGCAACGTCTTTTGTTAGGGGGTTTTGTTCATAGTGGGTTGTCCCACTTTGACAAGTTCGAAATCAGTCAGCTTACTGTCTCGTATGGAAACTAGACCAATTCTAAGCCCTCTGTGCTCTCTGATCTATAAGGTACATTACCTTTGAAGGTATTCACATGGTCATGGATCTGGACGACCTGCGGACCCGGTTCCAATTCTGCTGTTGGGGAGTCCCTGCGTCGACCAAGTACCACATTTTTATCAAAATGATCAAGCCTTGGCCTCGCGTCATTCATCAATAGCGACGAGCATGAAGTAATTCTACCTTTTCCATAAATTTTTCGCGCCTTGTCATAGACACCAAGGTTCGTTGTGTCCGAGGTACTCATCGTGAGGAGGTGATGGAACAACTTCTCTGTGAGGATAGCGTGACCCGCGCAGAATACGGTGATGAGGTATGTCCCCATAGTGTATTTTGTGACTTGACATGGGAAGATAGGAGGCAGGATGCTTAATACGTGAATTCGGCCAGGATGGCGCGATATACCCACCGAAGCAAGCATGATACAGTGAGATTACCCAGTGGAACTCCCAGATGCAGCACTGCGCGAGACATCCTAGCGGATGGTACAGCGGAGATGACTGCTCGGCCAAACGGATATACCACCTCGCCGAGAGGTACGCCAACCACCACGGAGCGAGGCGAAGGAGAAAATGCTGCATCGGGTGGGCTGCGAAAAGCTCTGGGTAAAACGAGAGGACAGAAATGAGGAGTGGGACACATGTCAAGGACACGAGAAGCGCGGTTGATGCAAGGCTATTTTGTGGATTCATTGTCGATATCCCGGGCGAGGTGACTCTACGGTTTAGGGGTTACCAAGAGTCTTCAAGCGCCGCCACTAAATATTCAATGACGAGATGAGCCTCAACCGCAAAACTAACCAAAGCGAGAGTGTATGCGGTAGACGCGATAGATAGACCAAACCGCGCTGTTACACAAAGCACTGATGTTCTCTACCTGTAGCAGTCGTTGCCGGGTACCCGTTCATGTCTAAGTTGGTCTGGTAGCACCGCCACCAGTCATTTTGCCTCATTACCAGCTCATGTTCACTCTGTAATTTTTATAGACACTCCATTCAGCCTCGACGAGCCCATTTTCATGGCAACATGGCTAGTCGGACACACACCCTGGCTTTTACCAGCCCGTGCTAGACTTCATCTCGAACACCTTCCCTCTCGGTTATGGCTCCAAGCACGTAGCCACCTCAACGTCGCTCTACAGACACCCTCACCGGCCTCGCTCGAGATCGAGACGATGCCATATCCCACAGGACACCCAGACGCCTCCGTATTCGAGCCCATGTCGGAGGAATACGCATCCGTATTCACGGCCGGTCCACACCACTTCACCCCACTCAGCTCTTCAGAGACTCTTGCATCCCTCGTTCTCAAACGCAATTTCCAGGTTGCGGAGTCACTCCGCAAGGAGATGATATCCCACCATATCCCAATCCCTTGCAATGCCCTCTATCTCCGTGCGGCCCTACACGCGATCACGGAGGTTCGCCCGAGAGGGTCTGCCAAGGAGCGCTTGGATGCGTTCGAGGCCTGGTTGTCGCTCGCACCCGATCGCCACGAAGAAAGGTTGTCATTTCACGATATCCGACAGAGACTCTTTCGGTCCATGGATCATCTCAACCTCACGCTCGTGTACCGTTTCGGTCTCGTACTCGCCTCGAAGGGGTATTATTCTGGAAAGGCAGCCATGCAAGTCGTCTCGACGCTTGCTCGCTATACGAAGCTGCCGGTCGTGGAGAGGTATTTGCTTGAAGTAGAGGATGCATCCCGGGATTACCTTTCGAAGATGGGCACGGTTCCGCCGTCCAAGTTGCTTGCTGGTGCGTATAACGTTGCCATTAGAACGGTCGCACTGGCAGGCAAGCACGAGGCTGCACTCTACCTCATCTCGATGGCACAGTCACGTGGAGTTCGTATTTCTGATTTCACACTAGACATTGTCGCCAAACACGCTCCAGATCGACAAATGGTAATAGACCGGATTCGGGGTGTGTACCCTTCGCGGATTTTGCAGAATACCAACATCGCTCCCGTCAGCGTTGAGTGCAAGACAATCCCTGCAGAACACTCTGCTGACATTGCGATGCTGGCAGCACACCTTCGCTCCCTACGTATTGCTTTAAGATCACCTTCTCAACCCTCCCCTCATGCCCTGCGCAGTTTCGTAACCTCGTACCAGGCTCTCGGCCGCACTCGCGCTCTCGTACTTCTCCGCTCTCTTGCATACCGTCACTCGCCGAAATCAGCGTCTACCTGGGCATTCACCAAGATGCATCATCACCGTTCACGACGGGAACTGATCCATGTCCTCTTCATTTTCTCACAGCATTTCCACCTCGTCGGTGTCCCGCGAAAAACGTTGTTATCGTTCATCTGGGGAACACGAGGGCAACAAGCCCGGAAAGAACGTGTCAGGCGATGGGTGACTCCCCCTTTGCCGAAGAACCAGAAACTTTGGCCAACAGCATATCACACTGCGCTCGTTTGGGAAGCGATCGTCTTGCTATCACCAAGGATCGAGAGAGAGAGATTGTACACCCTCTTGCTGTCGCTCGTCCGAAGGAGCAAGCAACAAGAAGTGGGGTGGGACGGTCCTGGTTCTTGTCAGGTTTCAGAAGCCGATCAGCCACGACTGCAGTTACCCCCGGACACATACGACGCTGTTCATTTCTCGTCCTTTGTGTCGTGGTGGGCGCGGAGGAGCCCTGCGAGGGCAACGAGCGTCTTACAAGACATGGTGGATCTGGGCGTCGAGCCTTCGATGATCCAGTGGAGCATGGTCGCGCGGGGGTACGCACAGCACGATGATCCGCTTGTCGCCTTGCGCATCTTAGACTGTCTCGAGGACGTTGAGCGGGGGAGGGAAGACAACACTGGGGTTGATAACGGAGGCGCCGCCGCCAAGGGTATGCGTCCGTCGAACGTGCTTTTGGGGGTCCATACGAACGTGCTGCGTGGGTTCGTCATCGCGGGCGACGTGCAGCATGCGCGTGAGGTGGAGGGGCGACTGTCGGTGCGGTTGGGGTACCAAGCGGGACAGCGACGAGTGACGGACGCGAACATCGCGCTGTTGAGAGGGCTCGAAGACAAGCTTGGACGGTCTCCGTCGTGAATTGTGCGTTGTTTCGTGATTTGCTGCGGTCGACAGTGCATTGTGTAACGTGTTTGACGTTGAAATTTTTTTAATTTTTGTCAAGATGAGGCACTTGCTGGTTACTTTCAGCGATCCTCCGTTTGATCGGAGTGTCATTAGCGACGCAGGGTTCAAAGATAAGACTTATCTGTTACCTGACACACTCCACAGCGTGGCACTTCGTGGGTCATGTGTCTCCTTTGGGGTGGGGCCACACATACGCGTCAAACTGCCCCCGGTGCTCTATTAAAAAGGCGATAACGATTTTCGGCGCTCCGCAGCGCGCGTCACGTACATACAAGTAACACGGTGATCCGGTGTGAAATCAAACAAAATTAGTTGCGAGTGGAATGTATACTGAAATGTGAAAAGGGAGGGAAAAGTCGTGCAAGTGTGGGACTGCCGTATTAATATCGTTCATTCTCACCAGGATAATCTGTCCGATAGAGTGTAATACAAGGAAAACAGTACGCAAATGCGGAGAGTGTCGATCACTGTTGGCGGGGGATGGTCCTGTATACGCCAAAGTGAATGACCAGCTGTTCGAAGGATATTTAGGATGAAAACGGTTGGCGGAACTGGACGGTATGGATATAAATGGGATTGGTGGGGATAAAACGCCAATACGCAGAAAATAAAGTGTAGGGTTTTGTACGGGAACGAAAAAAAGGGTCGCATAGCAGTCAACACTTCAAGGCTCCTTTCGGATGTTGGTGTATGCTGGAGGAATTTCTATCGTTTCTAGCTCGGTGCCTTCTTGGGTATTGCTTGGGCCAGCATCTTCATGCTGGATAATGTTGACCGCTCTCAGCTGCCTGGTCATGCCCGACTTGCGCGAGCTCGTCAAGCCTGTCGAAGACCCTTGAGCCAAGACGCCGAGTTCGAGGTCGGGCGTCACAGAGCGTGGATCTGAGAACGATGTCACTCCGGACTGAGGCCGGGCCATCGTTCCGTGGGGGGAGCTAGCGAGCGACTCGGATAGTAAAGCGGAGCCTGCGATAGACCGACGAGCATTGTCTTCTTGTTGGGAGAAGGATGATATCGTAGGTTCCGTAACAAGGTAGGGTTCGGGCTGCAGATATGGCGGGGGCTGGTAATTGGAAGGTGGTTCGTTGTCGTCAGGATCGCCATATAGGAGATTGACGGGCTGTTCCTTTTGAGACTTTGGTACGATCTTGCGCCGAATAACGTAAAATGCGACCAGACCGAGGATGACGATCGCCGCAAGCCCACCGATAACGCAGCCTGTACGAAAAATGAACGTGTGAGACCGAGAAGAAACTGGTTGCGCTTACCGACTATGGCGCCCGTATTGTTAGAACTGGAGATCAAGATAAATATGTGGCGTAAACAGGTTGCTTGGATACTGACCTACTGCCGTTGCCAGTGCTTCCGCTCGTCATTCCGCCGCTGGCGTTGGTAGGGTAAGCACCACCAGCGGGTGGACCCGCGGTAGATGAAGGGGAGGTATTCGTGATACACGAGCTGTTCGGATTAAGGCCGGCAGAAACGGTGTACAATTCACTGCCTCCTGTTCCGAGGCCACGGGTGTCCCCAGATACCACCATGAGGGTTGAACCGGGGCGAACAGTAGGCGTCCATTGAAAGCCGGTCCCCATACCGGATTCATCTGTGATCGCACCCAATGGTATCGAAAATGATTCACCTCCAGGAATGACACCTTGAAAGTTTACGGTTCTGCACGGGTAAGACTGGTCAATGCCAACACGGAGCCAGTAGTTTGAGATTACATTACCCTTGTACTTGAGATGAATTCCACCATAACCTGCTTGGGGTGCACGAGACGACTTGATTTGGAGGGTTGATGTTGTAAGGGAAGTCAGGAGACACAGTTTGGGATGCGTTAAAGCAGCTTGTGTCACTACTGTTCGTCACGGTCGCAGCTACACTAGTACCACCAGAGCCGAAGCCTGAGTTATCGCTAACCTGGGAGAGAAAGGATGGGTGAGCAAAATCCATTGATGACGCCCGGAAATCGGCGATACGGGACTGGGATGAAAGTGGTAACTTACGACGGCGACGAACTGTGAAGTGGCAGGGAATTTGAGCTGGAAGCTGTAAGAGGATTCATTGTCAGGGAACTGCTGGTATACGATTGTGCGGACTTCGACGTCGTTTGGAAGTGGAGTAGGACCATAGGGAATGATTAGGACGCTATACGGTGGCTCTCCTGAGCCAGAGATTTGAAGGGAAAGATCGGCACATTGTTGAGGTTGGCTTGTGAAAGTGAAGGAATAGCCAGAGACCAGTGAAGCTGAAAGAGCGAGAGCGAGGAGTATTTCAGAGGCAGGGGGAGAACGGGGCATATTCTGTTGATAATCCGGTTGAACACATTCGCATGGACAAAAGGACTTGAGAGACGGAGGCAAGCCCTAAAGTATCCGACTCCACCGCAGCCAAACGTGCCAACGGCCAAAATAGATTTCATTGCACATTTATCGTTTTGCATTTGCGAGGATTAATTTCTTGCTACCATACAACGTCGATAGAACGCAAATCAGCTTCCAAGATTCGCCAGGCCATTCAAGCGCTGGCGACGTCGAAGCCACAACCGTAGTCGAATCAGAATCAAAGTGTCGCAGCGCCTGGTCGGGCAGCTTAGTCAGCTCTTCCATGAGACCTAGATTTGTCATCAAAGTTGCGACTTGTTCGTCTTGATCTCCCCCGCCTGCTCTACACGCCCACTTGGCTCTCCATTTCTTCCGGGAACATCACTATCGACGTCCTAGATAATCCACAGTCTACTCTTCAGTTTTTACCGACCGCTATTTCTCTCCCTACGATGGCATCTCTAACCGACACCCCACCTAGAGCACCGCCAATCAAGTACAACGCCCACTTGGGAACTCGCTGGCAGAAGGAAAAGGCCGCCGCTGGTGTCGGTGCTTTCGATTTTCCAGAGGACCCCAAATACATCGGTCAATGGATTATCGGTGAATGCGTCGGCAAAGGTGCTAGTGGGCGTGTCCGCATCGCGAAACACCGCCGCACAGGTAAACTCGCCGCGGTGAAAATCCTCCCGCTTCAACCACTTATGAACTCCCGCGCATCTTTGGCCACCCACCTCGCGAAATCCGAGAAACAACGTCTTGGAATCGATAGGGAGATCATCATGATGAAACTCATGAACCATCCCAATATATTGCGCATATACGATGTCTTCGAGGGCGAAAACGAGCTTTATCTTGTACTCGAATACGTAGAAGGTGGCGAGCTGTTTGATTTCCTCGTCAACCGCGGTCGACTCCCTCCCCTCGATGCCCTGGCATTTTTCAAGCAAATCGTCTATGGACTCAACTACGCACACACTTTTTCTATTATTCACCGCGACCTTAAGCCCGAAAATATATTGATACATTCCCTCAACCCTCCCTTGATCAAGCTCGCCGATTGGGGAATGGCTGCCTTCGCACCTCCCGCTCTCCAACTTGAAACCAGTTGTGGCAGTCCTCATTATGCGAGCCCCGAAATTGTGAACGGTATGAAATACAGGGGTAACGCGACCGACATTTGGAGCTGTGGTGTAATTCTCTACGCTCTCCTCACTGGTAGGCTACCTTTCGATGACAAGAACGTGCGAACGCTTCTCGCCAAAGTCAAGACCGGTAGGTATGACGTCCCCCCCTATGTCGATCCTTTGGCCAGGGACCTCTTGACTCGGATGCTTGTCGTTGACGTCAACAAAAGAATCACGGTATGAGGACAGCAAATGTCGTCCTTTGTTTTCTTCACAGCCCTTCTTAGATCCCCGAAATCCTGGCACATCCCTGGTTCAATAAGATGACCCCGGGAATTCTCTACGCACCGGCACCTTCCGTCACTGAACTGGCAAAGCCGCTTGCGTCCGAAGCACACATCGACGAGGAGCTACTAGAATCCCTGTGCGTTATCTGGGGCAAGCACGCCGACGTCCAGGGTATCAAAGCCGATCTCTTGAGTGCCCAGGGTGAGGGTACTCTCGCGAAAGCCTTTTACTTTCTCTTGCACGAATACAGGGAACAAACCCTCAAGGATCATGGTATCATTCTTGATCTTGACGAGGCACAGGTCCATCTATCCGGAAAAGTCATCACGAAGCAATATAGGTCACCTCAGAAGCGATCCAACAACCTCGAGCCCGACACTTCGATTCGTCACGGGCGGCTGCACACAAATCGCGATGCGCCGCCGCCTCCTTCTCGATCATCTTCTCCAAATCCTCTCGTGATGGATGCTTCCTCGCCGACTTCTGTATCTCGATCTCGAACGCCATCTCCTGTTGGTCCTCGGGCCCCAAAGCCTCGGCCGGTATCATCTCCAGTTGCCGAGATTCCAACGCGCCATAAGAGTATGACCCTCAAACCTGTCACTACAGCTCTCCCGAGTGCCCACGCTGAACTGGCACGAACCCGATCATCCACGGTGACCATGCTCTCTCCACGGATCGCTCAGGATTCACACAACTACCACGCGCATAATCAACAGATGTACCAGCCGATGCATATTCCTGGAACCCCTCCCATAGCTTCGGGCCCGGTCGCCAGGATGGCGCCTGTAACAGTCCCGACTGCATGGTTTCCTGTCTCTCCGCACCCCCCTCATTCGGCTGGACCGGCTATAAGTCCTAGTATTCCTCGTGCCGCTCCTGTGTCCTTGGTACGGCGTATCGGTCCTAGTGAAGTACGGTCGGCTCCTACTTCGCCGCGCTCCGTGGAGCAAGATTCGATGATAGACATTGAGCCTACAACACCAGTTCCCGGTCGATTCGATACAGTGTTTACTTATCACAGGAACGATCCGTTCAGCCCGGAGGGACGGCCTACTATTCAAGTTTATCGAGAGGGTACATCACCCCAAGTCGACCGATCGCGGTACTCTCAAGCGCCGACGCGCCATGTCACCATGCCTACTTCACCCGAAGATGCTCACCAGTCTGGAAGGGGTCAAGAGAACAAGGAAAACAGCGAGCATCACGAGGGAAGATACCCGTATCTGGAAAACGACCCAATGCATTTCTCTGGAGGACTCTTTGTGAAGCCGCGTGCCGGAGGAAGGGTTGGGAAGGAACTTCGGAATAGTCTGCATGGCGTCGAATTCTTGAAGCGAGATGGTAAGGAACGGGAAAGAGATAGGAAACCCAAGGGTGAGCGGACTCTTGTGTGGTATCGCGACATGCTCGACCCATCTCGGATTTGTAGCCCCACCACTAGATCTGCATTTAAGCACCTCGAACATAAAACGCCCGGTGGTAGGCTCGCCTACCCAACTGACTCCACCGGGGATGCCGTCTATCATATCTTCTCCCGTTGGCGAATTCAAAGGGTGGTTTTCTAACCTGTTCAATTGGAGAGCACACACGTACGTACTTTGTTCAACAAACAACCTCGCCGCGACACGTATCGAAACGGTTCGCATTCTCGAGCAATTGGGAGTAACGATCGCACTCGAGGACCCTGACAGTATGCACGGTCATGGTGCAGGAACCGCGGCGATATTGCGATGTAGAACCAACGAGGTTGTCGATGAGGTCACTGGCGCAGTCGTTCAGAAACACGTCCGTTTTCGAGTCGAGTTCTCGTTGGGTTCGACAGGGTTTGTTGCACCGACCATCGGCGCTGGTCCGAGCGCGGGTGTCGGCACAGGCACGTCGATTGGCGTTGGTGCGCCGGTCGTGGGCACATCAACGACGTCCACTGGCATGTCTTCCTCGTTGATGTCTCCTCGGCATGCGTTGGGTAAACAGACGATGACGGTTGGTTACGCGTGTGCGATTGTGTTGGTGCAGGAGAAGGGATCGTTATCAACGTTTAGGGCGGTGTGTCGGTGGTTGAGGGAGGAATGGAAGTTGGACGCGCTCCGAAGCCCGCCTGGTACTGGCCCGAGTGGACAGGGAGGCTATTTGGAGCAGCAGCAACAACAGCGCCAGGGGATGGGGCTACCGAAGAGGGGGGCGATGTTGTAGGGTAGATGTGGGTGTTGGTTTCGGCGCGCGCGAGTCTGGTACCGTGCGTTGGATTTCATTCAGTTACACCATTACGATGGGGTATAGAGAGAGGGTCGTCTTGGATAATACGAACGATATGAATTATTGGTATTACATGTGTCAGCCTAAGAATAAAGAAACCACCTGCGGATGGAAGTGAAAGTTGACATACTCTTGGAAGCATAATTCCCTACGTCCTTGAAACACAAAAATACTTCCCGCCTTGTCAGCACGTCCCTGAGCTCATCTTGAACGTACCACGGAGCCAAACTCGTGGTATCCTGCAGGTTCTGAGGCAGAGGAACGCTTCTCAAGAGGAAGTACGCTACTACGTCAAACATGACCCGTGAATAAGGCGATATAAATGGGCGGGTGTCCGTCGGCACCACATTTGGGGGAGATGGCAACCGGAACCAACAAGGATCCCGAGAGTCTCCAGTAGAGTGTCGTCTCTCGAATAGTCGACAAAAGGTTTCCTCGTACCTGCCGCGCGATATAGTTGGTTGGTCCCTCCGGGTTGTAGCATTTGTGAGTCGTAGGCACAATCATCGCCAACCCCCACCACCGCCTTCAGATAGGGATGCGAGAAACTGTGAAAGGGGGGAGGCGTAGCTGGTGTTAGACGTGGGGAAGGACTGTAGAGTAGCGTTTGAAGAGGCCGACGCTTTTCGATGATCACACGTAGCAGACTTTCGCCATCAGCCGCTCGAACCTGGTACATTGGCACCTTGTTTCAATAAGACGCTGCAGCACGGCACGAACGTCCTCCCAGTTGGTGCGTGCGACTTTCTCATCGAGAGCACACGTCGAGATATCGGTAGGCAGGGGTGGCAGTGTGGGGATCGACAACAAATACGCGATGATGGACCTTTGGCCACTGCAAGGTGTGACGAGGTGGTGTCGCCACGAGAATTGGACGTAGAGAACGTCACAACCACCATCAACGAGAGCGTTCGTAGCAAGGGTCACCATCTTTGAACGAAGATATCATAGGCAATGTACGGGAGGGTTGTCTTCGTCCACTGTGGCGTTGCAATATAGCCCAATTTGTCCATGAGGGTAGAAAGCATGAGCTATTTTATCTGGGATGCAAATTCAACACAGAGGATCATATGTCGTCCGAAATGATTGATCCAATGAAAGGATATACCTCGTAACAGAAATTCTACTGCGATGTGGAATCTATGTTACCTTGCCTATGGCGAGCAGAAGGATTGCAGCCACGACCGACGACGAGTTTTCAACAATTCCAAACACGCACCTCTACTGTGAGACATCATCACAGGGTGTATCAGATTGTTGCCTTCGGTTGTGATGGTGTGTATATCGGCCCCACCGTTGGTCAACGAACTTAGGTTCTCGACAATCCAGCCCATCGAACACCTGCTTGTTAGTACGGTAAACAATGCTTCGGAAGGGCGGAGTTTCCCTGCCGACAACAAGTAACCTGCGATGGGAGAACATCCCTGCTTCAAAGCGATGTGAAGGGGTGTCTCGTCTAGCTTCTTGCGTGAGCGGACCACACAGCCAGCGCCGACAAGGAGGTTAGCCATCCAAACTCAGCCGCTCATCAAGAGCGAGCACTGTGGCGTAGTACAACAAGGTGTTGCTATCAGCTGAAAACCCAGATTAGTATTAACCCCTGGGCCAATAAGAAAACGGTTCGTCTGAGCTCTCCATTGAAGTCGTGGGGAATGCACTGCGCAGTATGTCAAAGAGAACACCGGGAGGAAGGGGCCCACCGTCTCCCAGTTGAGAGGAGATCATCCGCGAGGAGGAGGAAAAACTTGCGATCCAACGAGAAGTAGAGATTTCCCTCAGCCAGAAGCCTGCGCGTGTCAGCCCCTTTGCTAACGATGAGATGCGCAGTATGACAGACAGTGCATCAGGAGCAAGGGGTCTCCCATTGGAGAGCAAATAATCTGCGACAGAGAAAAGTCTCGCCCACCTTGTCGCGCACGAAACGCTTGCAGCTGGCGCCGACAAGGATTTTGACCGCATCCAAACACTCGGCTAGGCAAAGTCAACAATATTCAATAAATATCCGACAGAAGACAACAGTACGAGTTCAAACTACGAACGTACTACCTGAACATTCACAGAAGAGTCTGGCACGCTCTAATTATATCATGCATAAAGAAGGGGGGAAAGGGGGGAATTTAGTAGGGTGGCGACGATCTGGTCCTTGCCTGTATCAAGTTGACTTACTGTAACAGAGCAAAGATAAAAAAATAAAAAAAGAGTACAACAACCTGAGTCAACGCGTAGCACTACAGTACACGATTGAACAACGAGCATAGCAAACACGATAGTCGGGAGAGAAATATAAGAAATACAGCCATCCGTCCACAGTTAGTGTTGTGCTATCGATCAAGCAGTAATGGCCTCGGACGCGAGCCCACGTTCGACATCTCTCGGAAGCGTGTCGTTCTCTGGGCGAGTCGCACTGCTGAGCGTGAGGTTACGGAATCCTGAACGTAAAGTGTTCATCACGCCGCCTGACGCCGCGGACGAGTCACCGTTCGCAGGGTCGAGCCCAGTGCCATCGTTCACCTCGGCACCCTCGTGCTCGTGCTCATGCTCGTTCTCCTGCTCGTGCTCGTGCTCATGCTCGTTCTCCTGCTCGTGCTCGTTCTCGTTCTCAGGATCGTCGATGGAGGCAGAGCCACGGTTCTCGTCATCAGAAATGTCCTTCGACAGTGGCGTCGTAGAAATGCGCAAGAGGGACGTGTAAGCTGTGAGTGATTGAGTCAAACATGTTGATTTCAACTTCTTGAAAACAGTAAAATATAAAATACTGACGTTGTCGGCAAACAGGACAGAACCACCCCTTAGCCTTGCGTTTTCTACGTGGGTTCGGAGGAGGGACAGACGACGGGTTAGTCCCCTCTACCGCACCGCCCGCGTTCGCTGTGCCACTGCCTCCCTCTCCGGCAGTCGCATTCGCACCGGCGTTTGTGCGTGCGTTGGTGTCTCCATTGTGTACAATGGTGCCTCCTGCGCCAAATTCAACCATGTTGACCGCACATTCCTTGCAAGCCACGAGGTGACGACACGGAAGGAGGATAACCTCGCGAGGTGAAGAGAGACAGAGCAGACACTCTGATGAAGGTTCATCCTCATGAATAGCTGCAGGTGCAGAACAACTGGCGGTAGGCGGGTAGGTATGAGTGTCTGTAGTTGTGGGAGAAGAGGTATGAGGGGCTGGGGTGGATGACTGGGCGGCGAGACCGAAGATCTCGTGCAGATGGAATGTGTGCGGGCCAATCTGCAAGACTGGGTAAGATGGTCTGCAACAGTGGATAATAAAGACTAACCGTTGCCTCGCGTTTGATGACTTTGACGACCCACGGTCTGGCGTCTTCTTCGTCGGCGGCGGGAGGTGTTCCCACGCGGACGATGTGAAGATACGTGGTCTGCTCGTTGACAATAGGTACATCCATACCTTCCTCGTCCAAGGCGGACAGGCGGATAGTGACCCTGATCCCCTCCCGCATGTCGTCCACGGGCCCTTTATCTTTATTGGGTTCCGCAGAAGTATGGGCAACGTCAGCATCAACGACGGCCAAGGCGGGGCCAGATGCAGCACGATCACCGGAGCGTTTGCGGAAGCGCAAGGCTGTGAAACGCTTTCTCTGATTACCATTTCGGGGGGCTGATACGGGGGCTGTGGCTTGGGGGTTGGCAGAGGCCTGTTCTGGTGCGACAACTTCAGGGCGAACGGACTGTTCGAATCTGCCTAATTCTAAAGTAGCATCTTCCTCTAATTTAAGGAATTTACCAAAGCCACCGTCAACAATGGACTGGAAGACAAGGATGCGGGAGAAGCCTCGGGTGTCGACGTTTTCGGCAAGAGGGTGATCGGCAGGGAGAATCACGTTTACGTCGATTTTGCACCTTGGTGCGTCACAATCGTACTCGAATTCCAAGCCATGCTGATGGTGAGAGTCTGCATGGTCAGGGTCATCTCCGGGTGCGAAAGCGAGTGGGAGCAAGCGGAGGGTGGGACGCTTGAGGTTTACGAGCGCCTGCAGAGTAGTCGTAGGCTGCGAAGGCTAAAACGGAGTTAGATAGGAAATATATGTAAGTATAGCGATAACCTCTTTGCTCTTCGCCATCCAGCTCTTGATGACATCGACGGAGAGGGAGTCCGCAGCTGCGCTCTTTCCCACAGAATTTACCCATGCTGGGGTGTTGTTGACGACACCGATGTCAGGGCCAAAGAGCTGTTTGGACTCTTTCTTGTTCGCATTATCTGCTGGGGCGATGTTGACGACGACGGCGCCGCCCTGAGCCATTGCAGCAGCCGCGCGGGACGTGTTGGTTTCGGTGCGGGCCAGATAAGGAGAGGCTTGGATTCGGCGGGTGCGATTCCACGTAGAGTATTGGTTGTGATCTAGAACAGAGATGAATGAAAAGTAAGTCAGAGGGAGAAAAGGAAGAAAAGGACCCACACCAGGTCGAGATGGAGGGCATCCTCGACGTCGGCGCTTTAGTCTCTCGGTGGCCGCGCTCAGGACGCATTTGGATCCACACCAGCCAATCGGAACCTTTCGGACTCGAGAATATCACTCGGCTTCTCGGCGGATATTTTGGACGGTCTCACAGTTCAAACTCGGTTCACACGGTGGAAGTGCATGGCATCGGTTATGGACGTAGTAGTAATGAAACAGAATAAACCTATGCAACGAGCGATACAACTCCACCAGCCTCCTTGATTTTGGCCCTGCCAACGCAGTCAGCACACGACAACGAGTAACCACAAAACTAGTCACGCACTCGGCTTTTTGGGAGACACAGCGTGCCTTCACAATGAATGGCAGTTTTGGTAGCCTGCATGGATCGTCGGACGAGACTCGAGCTGACATACTCGCAATTAACTCACTTTCCGTTGCCCAACACCTTTCCGTATCCATGTTGGAGAATGTCAATCACTGGGACAACCTCTGAGTCTTCTGTCAATCCCTCCTTCTCCTCTTCAGGAACAAGCGTCCACAACTTGTCGACGTTGATGATGGGCCGCCATTGCGCGTTGCGTGTCAAGTGAAATCGGCGCATACCCACTTTACCAAAGTAACCAGGATGGTACTTGTCAAAGTTGATACTGTACGCCAAGTAGGACGTCGTCTGCCCGTTATCCCATAGAGTCAAATCGGAGAGACATACCGGTGGTGGTGCATACCACCAGCGAGACCACGACCTCCAGGGTGTTTACGGTGTTTCCCAACACGTCCATGACCGGCAGAGACATGGCCACGGTGCTTGCGAGTCTTCGAGAGGTGGGTCGGCATTTTCTGTACAAAGCCAAAGAAATCTCAATTAGCATACATTCACCTGAGTTCATCCAAGCAGCGTTCAATCCATCCAGCTATTCATCCCAACCAATCACACGCATATATGCACTCCATCGACTTCCACGCTCGTATTGACAGTAATCTGGATGAAAAAGGACGTTGAACAGGCGTGAACTGACCTTGAGAGGTTGTTGATATCGAGGGACCTTGCCGCAAACCTTCTGTAGACGAGGTTGATTGCAAGGTCTGTCGGAGTTTGAATTCACGGCTTTGCGCCACACCTCCAAACCGTTCACTAGTACTATACTTCAAGGTGAGGATATCTCTAATAGAAACGAACGTGATGGGGCTGCGAGCCCATATTTATTGTCGATGAACTCTGTCGTGATAACAATCTTCATTATTCTGAGCTCATTCTACATTGTTATGTCTCCAGAGTAGTACGCTGATCGCTTTCGCCGCCAGCTGTTGTTCTAGGCACTCTGGATACGCCGTAGACCAGAGCGTAACCTGTGGTGAACGCCAATCATGAATGCACCAAATCGATTCGAACTATACGTTCTCGAAGATGGCGAGAAGCCGTGCGTGTCCCGTGCCCATGATGCGAGCCCATTTTCAATGAATGATACCCTCCCAGGGTCGAAGTAACAGAAGACACCAAAATCCCAAATGCTGCCACGTTCAAAGTCGTGAAGCAGGATCATACGTTGGGTAACATGCTCCGAGCGTACGTACCGCTCTTTTCTGTCCTCTCCTCGCCCGTCCTCTCCCATTGGCATCTTAATCCCTGTTCGGTCAACCTACGTATTTACAGCCAAGTGCTCTCGATGCCCCAAGTCCTCTTTGCAGGCTACAGAGTCCCACACCCACTCCACCCCTATTTCCTTCTCAAAATTCAGACGGATGGCACAATCACCCCTCAGGCAGTGCTCGAACAAGCTTGCACCAAGCTCATCGCTACCCTCTCTACTCTCGAAGCAAAGCTCAAGCGCGAGTTCTCGTTCAAAGATGTCGAAGGCGCAGTACCCGAGGACCCATATGGGACGGCAGGCACTGGTGCACAGACATGGGGCACGGGCAAGGATTATCTGGACTTCTAGAGGTGGCATTTGGAATCAAGTGCTGTTGTGTCTTCTCTGCATTTTAGTCGATTCCTCGTCCATCATTTACGACGTCTTGCGCCTACGTGTAAGTCTGCTAATATCCTCATGGGTTTCATCTGGAAATTAATACCTGCCCACAATGATCACGCGGTAGTGCGGGATGCACATGCTTTCTCATCGAATTTTTCTGTTTCTTTATTAAATAATAAGTACGGACGGCGCAAGATGTTAGACCGGTTGGGAACGCACGGAAAGTACTATGTATTTACAGCAATTTCCGATGGTCGTGATCGCCGGTCTCTACGAGTGGTTGCGCTTTCCCCCTAGACTTCGACTGGCCGTGTCGTCGGCGACGTGGACTCGGCCATCTCGTCACTGGGGCATCAGCTTTGGCGGCATCGGCGAGAGACCATCAACTACTTCATGAATTCTCATCTACATACTCTAGTCACAATGCCCGTGACCGCTTCTCAATCGGGTCGTTTGGGTCGTGTGCCTGTCGCGATGGCAAGATGACCTGTTCGCCACCAGAGAGGTGGTGATAAGGGATATCGCCCGTCAGAATGTTTCCGAGGGTCCAGCGCTCAGCTGTAAGTCATGAAGCAGAGGTGAAACGCCGGTTTCACACACCTGCAACATGAAGTTTCAAGTTCCAAACCAATATGCGTAGCTAGTGCGCACCTCAACCTAGGCAAGTACAGTATGTACCTATGCAAGCGGTGCCGGGTGGCGTCGCCGTGTCACGATGCCCAGCCTGTGCTGTAAACGGCGTAAGAAACACGAGCCAGGTAAGTACGGTGTAACACCACGGGAAGTTCTGCTGTCAGGTGAGCATGTGCTACGAAGTCCATCAAGCCGCTGCGGCCACAGATCCCAATTATGTGGATTTATATCCGGATATGATTTCATGGACCAGCCATGTCCGATCCCCTCGACCCTCGAGGTTCAACATTTCACCGTCGCCTGGCACGAACCGTGGTCACATTTGATGTGAATGTCTCTGTGATCGTTCTGATCAGTAAGGAGGCAAGCACACCAAGTCTCCATCGTACCGCCCCAGTGTCGGGCGGTAGGGGATTGAGATCTTACGGTCGACGTACCCGTTGACTCTGACTCATCAAAAGAGCTTCTCGAAGTGCCCAAGATTTCGAAGGTATCGTGGGCTTTCCCGATATCCCACCGTAATAACCGTCAGTACGCAAGGCTGCTCGCTGTATGCAATTCGGAATGGCAGTCTGGATCACTGAACAAACAATCCATGGATGAAAATACCGGAACCCTACCGTGCTCGGCTGCTTTACAAGGTGTCGATATCACAAGTGGAGAAATGTGGGATTTTGAAACCATCTTAGACTACTCGCCTCGGTATGCAGAACTCGAATTCATATCCATTGAAGGTATCGTAGTGAACCACAATATCAATCGTGAGTGCATATTAGTAGCGTAACGTCATTACAAGAAAGGACAATAACGCAATAGGAAACGTACTACTATATACAAAAATTTGAAGATCCAACGTCGAGACATCGTGAATGCTTGAGTGACGGAAAACAAGGAAGAGAAAAAGGAAAAGTAAGATCGCAACCAGATCACGCACTACCTTTCGAAAATCACACCACCTACTCCCTCAAAACTTGTTCAAATCCACAGGCGACGCATGAACCTCCACATTCCCTTCATCATTCATGCTCGCCCCTGCCGTGGTCGCCAATACACCCGACGCCTCGTTCGCCTTGACCTCCTCTTTGCCCAATCCGAGTCTATCCTCCGGAATCCAAACTACACGCTGAGGACGCGTGAGTGCAGGTTGCGCAAACCCATAATCCACCGTCCCGTCTGTGTGTTGCGAAAAGTGGAGGTCGTCGAAGTCAGTATCGGATTTGGCGGGGCTTTCTGGGTCGAGAGGTTGCGAAGGACCGGGTTGGGGGGCGGACGGACCGATGGCGGAGTCGATGGTGTCGCGACGCTTGTCACCAGAGTCGCGGCCGTTGTCATCTTCGAGTGAACCTTCGGACTTGTATGTCTTGTCAGCGATGCTGAGGGGAAGTGCATCGACCAGTGGACCGTAAGAGCCGTTGATCATGAGATGGAATCCTAACTGTGACCCCGGTACATCAACATTGTGAAACAAAGTTTGAAGATCAAAAGAACTGACTCACAGTTATGAAGATCAATACCACCGTCAAAATGCCCTCTGTGACAGCGCTTGCATTCTGGTTCTCATCCCGAGCAAGGAAGAAGAGTGCACAGAGACAGAGCTGCTGGACGTACATGCCGACGAACACATGCTGAATGGCTCTAGGGTAGAACAAGCCTCCAGTGTCCGTAGCCGGTGGTTGGGTGTATTGGTACAAGAAGAGGTATTTGTAGAGTTGGTAGAATAGGAAGAAAGCAAGAACAGCGAGACCGTTGATGATGGGGGAGATGATGGAGTAGCCAAGAGCTGTATAAATTATTAGCAATAGGATTTCATAAGGTGCGTGCGAACTGACTGATAACAGTGAGGAGCGTGATGGCGGGGAATAAAGTGCCCCATGCAACGCTTCGAGGGCCAAACTTGATGTCGTAGATAGAGCGAGGAGTGCTTCCGAGAATAAACAGCTTCACATAATACACGATCAACTGAACGATACCAAGGAAACCACCTGCAGTCCCGGCAAGTCCTTGCAGAATGATATACCTATTTCAGCATAAATAAACACTCAGTGATAAGCAACAATAGGAGAAAATCGTACGTAAGGAAGAAAGTTGACGCCTGAGGAAGATACACTGCCAACAAAGTCGCAATGGAGCTGGGATTCTGAAGAATGCTTGGAAGGGCAGCGACAATTCCCGAACTCAGGGTGACGATAA
Organism: Boletus eberwhitei; assembly: GCA_038090915.1. Classification (NCBI taxonomy): domain Eukaryota; kingdom Fungi; phylum Basidiomycota; class Agaricomycetes; order Boletales; family Boletaceae; genus Boletus; species Boletus eberwhitei. The sequence continues at coordinate 21,715 of JBBPNO010000061.1, forward strand.
GGAATGAGTGCTATGGACCCATGGGATGAATAAGATACGTTCTTTGGTAGTGAAGAACACTTACGATCACTTGGAAGATGAAGTAACGTGTCATCAAGCTAAGTTCCAATCCTGTGCGGGTAGGGATACCCTCAAAGCGACCCAACAACCTCAAAACAATAGGAAGGAGCATCATGAGGACCGCAAGCAGGACCGGGGGTAGGATACCCTGTATGATACCAAGGACCACTGGCGGGATTGTGCAAAGCCACGCGAGCCAACTCTCGCGGACACAGAGACCCTCGATATTAGATATAATACCAACAAACGCCACAGGGAATGCCCAGAGAATGATCAATGCAGCGGTGGCTGCATAGCTAATGATCATCCGAATACGTTTCTCATACGGGTTCATGCCAAGATTACCCCAGAGAACATCTTGCGGTGAGACCTCGAGGTACCGATCGGCCATGTGGTATGGCGCGTGGTGTGCAAGTGAGCCATAGGCCATATGTGCCGCGATCTGCTGGTTGAAAGTGATGAAAGCGGAGCTGAGAGGTGGGTACGACTGATCGGAACTGTCCTCTCCATTCGCCACATCACCAGAAGCTGTGAGATAAGATTCTTGAGAAATGGTTCGGCGAGCTTGACGAAGTAGAGCAGTAGTCGTGGCAATCTCGCTCCGACACCAGTCGATCGTGTCAACCTCCTGACCAATGAAAGGAAGGGAGAAAGGCATGAAGCCCACAGGCAGACGATGAGTGGGACGCTTGGCGCGTGGAACGAGTCTCTCGGCGAGAGTGAGGTTACGTTCGGCGTCATCGGGGGATTCTGAGGGGTATGGAGCATCGTCACCTTGCTTTTTGAGTGCCTTGGCGCGAAGCTTGGCTGCAGTAGAAAGCAAGGTAGTCTCAGCAGACTCTAATTTCCCGGATGCGGCGAGACGGCGATCATAAACAGTAGGTAACTCCTTCAGATCTCTGCAAAAAACGAATACAGCAGGTGACTTGGCGACTGGAGGATGACATACCGATTGATCCAGATTTTTTTCACGCCACCTGGGAATTGCGAATACAGCTGTGTCAATACCTTTTGAGAGAGATACTTGGAAGGAATGCCAGAAACTAGAATAGTGTTCGCTTGAGCAGAGCGAGAGTGCACGGGGTCGATGAGGTGAAGCTGGCGGACGTTGATGAAGTGACTCATTTCGCGCTTGATATTCCAGAATATCCAAACTGCGAATGACCCACGAAATTGCGTCAAGAACTGAGTATCGATGACGGATATAAAACTCACAGGTTGAGAACCAAAGCAGGATGATAAAGGCGGCAAATCTTTCTTTGTGGTTAGCCGCGATGTTTCCAAATGTAAATCTACTCAGTCCAGTATTTCCGGCGATGGAATTGTTGACTGAAGTGACAGGCAAGAGTACAATCCAAGAAACGATCCAGATAGGAACGAGCATGCGAAGCATCACGCGGAGAAACCGGACGAAGAAATAGGCGTCGGGACCGTTGACGCGCTGAATGTCTTTGTAGTCAGCTTTGTAGAGTGCGATCGGCCATGTGAGTAGGCCAGTCTTGAATGGCGTAACACGTTCACTGTGGAATTAAACGAGGTTCAGGGGCGGCACAAAGTCAGCATGAAACGGCGTACTGGTCGACTGGGGAGACTGTACGGGGCTCATATACGACTTTGAAGTACGGACGAAGAAGAGTGAATGCGGCAATTTCAATGCCGAAAACAATCGCGTTGAAAGCGAGAGCAGTCTCGAAGGTGGCGGTCGTCGACGAGCCGGCGCTGGAGACGCTGGACCTAGGATAAGAGTGAGCGATGAACGAGGAAAATAAGACACTAGCTGAGCGTACATGGTGGAGGGAAGACAAAAGAGCGAAGTGGAAAGGAGAAGACTTTTAGTGATTTCTCTCGGAGCGCCACCCTGCCGCTTTACTCGCTTGCATTGCTCGATCAGTCGCTTACGTACTGACCTCCACTTGTTCCTTTTCTGGAAAAACAATCAAGAACTCGCCGAAATCCCCTCTCGCGCGGTACTGCGGCAATGTTCTGCGGCTCCTCTCAATACATTCTGCCCGACTCTATTCGTACAGGCTCATCTCTAAGCAAATTTTCCTGCAAGACCGTCTGAAACATTGGTGAAAACCGTTTGTATACTTTGACATCACCCGTCAGAATTGGAATGGAAGTCGCCTGCTTCTAGCCCTGGGCACTGAACGCGTGTTATGTATATCCCTGCATCAATGACAACTCGAATCCCATCCTTCCTCGACCCATCTCTTGCAATACTGGCTAACATTTAAATCGCCAGCTCTTACCCTAGTGTCTTTTTTTTTGCCCTCTCGAGCCCTAGTCCCAGTTCTACCTTTTACCATGCAGTGATGCGATCAGTTACGTTTTGGATTTACGCTCCTGTCATCGTCTGATGCCTGACACGACAGTTCAAGTTGATTCGCTGCTCCGTACGTCATTGACTCAACCCGTTCGTACGCATCAACTTCTCCCTCTCTTACCAATGTTGGTGCATAGAGACTTGAGCTCATAGTACGTGTACGTTGTATTCGACGTTCTCACATTCCGACCGTGTCTGCTCGAAACTATGCCTAGATGCATCTCACTATTTCCGTGAGACACGCGTTCGTTCCATCGTTCAAGCGGAGACAAGGTTGACATCCAAAACCCTTAAAACACACTCTGTACGTTCTGTCGACGTTCGTCACTCGTTACGACAAGCGCCGCTGCCGCTCTGTACATCTCGTAAGTTACCTAGCTACTATAGGGTGTAACTTCCAAATTCAGAAATCAAACGTTTGACGATTTCGGTCAATCCCAGACACCCTACTCATGGTTGTGAACATTTCGGAAACCAGGCAAGCGGGGCATCACATCAAGTAGGTATTTGTTTCATGCAGAATCTGGCTACGGGTGGACCAGCGGGTGGAGATAAGAACGGCTCCCATTCTGTAATTATTCTTCTATACTCGTAGACTGATTAGCTACTGACCGGTACTGACCCATAGCGGATCTTCGTCACCCCACCGCCGGGTCTTGCATGGGGCAACAAGTCACTTCGGCCGGTGCCAATATTCGTATGCTGTAAGCCACCCAGCACTGGTCATACCTCAGTAGCATGTACTGTATCCATCACTCCAAGCAATTGATAATGTCCCTTCTATAGTGTAAATCGGTATCTATGGATGAATGTGCAGAGATATACGGTGTGGCTAGCGGCATATGAAGCACAATGAAAATCGTTTTACGGAAAGCGGCAGGACAAGTCACACAACGCAGCAACGCACGTAAACTGCTGACATTCGCGGACAGGGACCATGACCAAAGCATTTTTTTTCCGCATGTCTGGTGAGTCAGGGAAGAAAGAAAAATATCCGATGGGTCCTTCTGGCACGGCGAAAGACACAACGATGTGGACGATACCACACCGCATTACTTTCCGGCGCACGTCTTGTACAAGATAAGCCCACACAGCGCGACCGAATAACCTAGTACCCATCATTCAATAGGCGAGCATGTGAATCAATAGAGAAATCGCACCAAAAATTTGCAGTGGCGTAATAGGCGAACCGAACAGAAGCACAGAACCAGCAATAAGCAGAATATCCTTGTGAAAAATGCGCGTTCAGAACTTCCATCGCTCGAACGTACAGAACCAACCTTGAAAACGCCTGCGAGTGTTAATACCAAGCCACTGCCGGCGCTCACCAAGAAGACGGCAGCAATGTTGAGCAAAAATGCCACCAAGGCATTAGAGATAAGCACCACCCAGCTTATCTGTCCAGCGGCGATCGCATAGAATGGCGCGAGACCCTCTGTAAAGGGTATGACGAGGAGATTGATGACAGCGCAAACCGGTGCATAATAGTGCAGAGAAACGAGAGGGTCCATCTTGAGCCCATGGAGGAGGATCTCTATCATGACCAGACGGGACGCCTCGAACTGGATCCAGTCCCGCATTAATGACGACGTCTCGGAAGATTAGAGTAACGATACGTACGACAACAGCAGCAGCCTGCGCCAAGAATCCAGTAAGGTTAAAGTAAAGCTCTCCGTGGGAGGCGAGGGTAACACCAGACGAGATCATCAATACGATCATAGCTAGACGCCGGTTTGGCTCCTTTATCCGGCTAATCCACGAGATGAGAAGGATTGCGACCGGCGTGAAAGCCTGTAATTTATCATGTCAGGGATGTCGAATGTATATGAGTGGATATAAAGAGGTGAAACGTGTTTGACAAGTGGAGCTGAGCATACCTTGAGCATCTGGATGTACGCAACGCTGAGATAAAGATACGCAGTATTGCTGAGGATGAGGCTACCGCTGAAGAGAAACCCGATAGGGAGGATGGAGCGAATGAACATCGATTGAGTTAGATGGACGTCTTTGGCGCCATCAAGCAAAGTAGTGGTACGCTGAAGCACTCTTGTACCAATAGCCTATCTCATAAAAAACGTCAGACGGCGTCAAGAAGGCAAGGAGAGACAGACTGACGGCAAAAGTGAGATGGTAAGTGACAAGAAAAACAGGATAGTGGAATCCGAAGGTGTTGTACACGTGATTGTTGTATATGATGACAGTTGAGCTGAGGATTATCCATACAGGAATGACAGCGGCAGCAGGGATATTGGTACGCTGTGATTTGGAAGGGGTCGTAGCGGGCGTTGGAAGTGACTCAGAGGACTGGTTATGGTCGAGTAGTCGTTGCTCAGCTTGGGGATTTAAGGGAACGGACTCTTCGTCGTGTTCTTGAACTTGCAGGTGAGCGAGCTCATGCTTCTCAGCGACGGGGTCTTGCAGGTGGCGGCTCTTCTCGTCTTGGGCCATGTGGACAGCGAGTAGTAATTCCGAAAGGCTGAGAAGTGTTAGACACGATGGTGGTCGAGCTGAAGATGAAACTCACAGTGGTCGCAGAGTGGGCTCCGACGTTGAATGGCGGTCTGATAATTGGGGCTAGCTTCACGAAACTGCGCTGTGCATGACTCCGTTTGGACAGTCGCACCACGTCAAAACTACTAGAATAGGAAAATCAGATCAACTCGGCTTGTAATGTAGACAGTACATTAGGAAATACTTTAAAAAAATTACTACACACTATGAGAAGGCACTTTTCATGTTGTCCACTCTCCGTGTCTGCATGTGCACAAACAAGGCACAAAAAACGTATACGGATACATTCCGTCGGTTGCCTTGCGATTGCTAGCCAATCGCGGACGAATCTAGGCTCATCTCACTGCCTTCCAGCCGACTTATATCCCAGACTTATCAATGCCATAATCCTGGATCGCGACGGTTTCATGTAATTCGAGGCAAGTCACACCCCGTACTAAGACCATGTATTGGTTACGGACTTGACACAGTCAGCATGCACCCCGACATATCACATTAACTGCCACATTCTAGGTGGGCGTGCTAGATCTCCGGTCACAAGTGGCTGAGGGGTGGGGGAAACACTGCATTTCGGCGCAGGCACTTGCGATCTTTAAATACGCAACGGGTACGTTGGGAATTTCAACTGCGAGCGTAATTCGGAGATTTCAGCCCGTCGTCTTCGCTTTCCCAGATCGTTGATCAAGCCATTCATTTCTTGCCTCATTTCGCTCCATATCCATCGCACTTTGACTATGTCCTATCAATGCATCAGGTCTTGCCGTACAGGCAACCGTGGCTGGGCATGATCTCGCAGTACGTTGCCATGTCCGCGCTATCCAATCCCCTACCAGGAGGACAACCGATGGCTATTCACCTCGGCTGGTTGTCAAAGCCTTCCGCCTTGCAGAATAATCACTATTCAACGACAGTTCCTCGTCACATTGCGCTCCTTGCGACCCAGAAGATCGATGCCTACGGTCCATCGGTCATGAATGTCAACACAATGGAAGGAGACAAGAGCTTCCCTACACAGTGATCATGGATGTCCATATTCTTCTTTCATCCGAATTCAAAGGTGCCACAGTGCCTGGCTCTGTCACAGATAGTTCCTATTGTTCATGTTGCGACGCAGCAAATTTGATCCTCAGTTTGAGGGCAATGTTCTCATCCAGCGCACCACTCTCCGGCCGAATCCGCGCGACCCTTTGGTGGTATCTCACATCTCTTCGTGCCGACAGCTCCCTCTGCACCGCAGCTGTGTACCTCTCAAATAGGTTCGTTTAGCTTTTATTAACAATGCACAATCAGTGCCCAGACAGAGGGATATACAGTGAAACTGATAAAGTTACGGAGGATATTGCACGTGGTGCAACTATCTTTGTCGAATGATGAACTGGATGCATATGTAGGAGCTAGGAAGCAAACTGGCTGCCATGATAACGCCACCGCCATCCGCAGGCTAGCCACTGGTCATGGGATCGAGTCGCGGGGTCTATCCGCCAGTGGCTCCGAGTCCCCAGATATAGGATTGGGTACGAAAAACGTATACTGATTCATTCCGTCCCATTCCTGCGGTGCAATCCAATCGCGTATGAGTCTAGGGCCGTAACACTGCTTGCCAGCCAGTCTGCATGTGTTCTAGACATCAATACACTATCCGGGGCTGGGTACAACCCCTGCCCAAACCAGTAATTTTCCATTGATTTCGCGCTTTCGTCTGTTGAAACGATCAGCACGCAACCCGCATGCTCCACGTTTTGTTACCATAAAGATGGCCGGGTTGCCAGACTAACTAACCACATTCTAGGTAAGTACCGAGGTGTATGGCAGAAGTGCTAGCTCACAGTGTGGCGGCGTAGAGTCGGGGGGATCCCAGAGGGTTGCTGAGCGGATCCAATAGAGGGACATGTACAGCACTCGTCGCGAAACATCCCCATCTTCTCACTCTGGCCACCCCATCAGGTGCGAGCTGCGGAAGGGTGGGTGAGAATGTCGAATACTGCAGTGTATTTCAATCCCAATTTCAGCTAGGCACATCCAGTGAGCGTTAAATATCGCTGACTGGAGCATACACGGGATTTTCAGCCCATCAACTCGCCTTCCAAAGGTCCTCATCCAAGTTATTCATCCTTTGTCTCACTTCTCTCCGTATCCACCGCGTTTTGACCATGGCAACCCCGAGATCATCTGCATTGGAACTCGCCCAGAAGCACCCTGCCCAATTCCTAGCTGAACATGTCTTCCCAGGGTTTTCTATAGACGAGTTCAAGTTCGGCCGAGGGACGAGCGGAAGCCTTGGTACAAACATGATTTCACAGTACGTCGTCATGCCCGCGCACACCAAGGCTGGCGGGTTGCAGTCCGTGGCAGACGTGAAGGAACTGGCCATTCACCTCAACTGTATTGTCAACCCTTCCGCGTTGCAGAACAATGTCATCAAGATTCACGTGGAGCAGTTCCACCTGACGGTGCGCTCCCTTGCGACCCAGAAGAAGATCGATGCCCACGGTCCGTCGATCATCACGGCCGGGAACAGTATCCACATGAACGTCAACACGGGGTGGGGGAGGGCTGACAATCTGAGGGCTTTGGCTCAGGAGGTCGGGGTCAATGATGATCAGACACTTCACTCTGAGGTGCGATCAAAGCAGGGCTACAATGGTGCATATATACGGTTGTTGGTGAAGGAGTTTAAGGAGAGGGTGCAGCAGCGCATCCAGCAGCAACTTGGAGGACATGTGGTAGTTCATTGGGATGGAGACGCGACCTTCCCTTGATCCTGGACGATCTTATCCTTGTTTCACCCGAATTCAAACATCGTATCGATTCTGCTTACCGTCTTTGTTGTACTACTAGTCGTCGGTCGTCTCGAACTGTACTTGATACTTTCTCACTCAAAACCAGCTTGTGTTATTAGTCGGCACGTGGCAAGACCCCGGACACATCTACCTGGGTTGTGTGCGATCAGCCAGGAGGTATTCAGCGCACGTATCAGGCGGCAGTCCCGTCGCAGTCTTATCCATCTCTATCAAAATAACGCCATCCGCCATCCCCACAACGCACGCACGCGTACGTTCAAAATGGCCAGCCTCCAGGGCTATGTCGACCGTGAGCTCCAGATGCCTGATCTTGCCCTCCGTGTCTTGACCCTCTCTCGTTTCGCAAGGTCGTGTACTGCTCGTGCTCCAAGACGGCAGAGCGATCGTGGTGGGTCACCTTCGTTCGTTCCCAACAGTCCTGCGAAACCCGCTCAATTCGGCTCCACGCGCTTGTAAACAGGGAGTACTCGCCGGCTTCGACCAAAAGTCTAACGTCGTCCTCTCCGAGTCCAAGGAGCGCGTATACAGCATGGATGAAGGCGTCGAGGAAATCCCACTCGGACTCTACCTCGTCAAGGGTGACATGATGTGCGTTCGGGCCCCCTATTCCCGCCTTTTGTTTCTTCATCCCCTTTCTTTATTTTCCATGCAATTTTTATTTTCCCTGCCTCTAGGAATTATTTGAGCTATTACATACTTTTCGCGCCTTCCTCCGTGATGTGCTTCTCATTTCCTGGTCCTCCGCCGCATCTGTCAAGAACAAGGTATTTAATCTGACGCTCACTTCAGCGCCCTCATTGGGGAAATAGACGATGCGATCGATCAAGCCGTCGATCTCTCTAGCATCCGTGCGGAACCTATTCCCCCAATCCGATATTGATCCCACACGGACTCGACAATTTGTCGCCCGCCGATGTCTCATTTATCACCAAACGCGTGCAACGGTGTACATACGATACACGCGTCACATTCACAGACTCACCTACACCCGACATCGTTCTCATCAACCCATGTCCCATCTTCCCCCAGTCTCTTCATCGAAAACGGCCTTGTATGACAAGAAACATACCCACATGAAAGGGAGGGATGATGGGGAGCTAGAGGTGATTATACAGCATCTTGGGTACGCGTTGTTTGCTCTCTAGCGAAGAAAAAGAAATCGTAGCACCTGCACTGCGGACTCACTTTACCGTGCTATTTGCGTAAGCATTAAACGCGACGTTGGTGACCATTCTCATACAGGGGACAGCGATTTGATTCGAGGGTGACTCACTTATGTTGGGCGGTCAGTTGACCGCCAGCAGCCAGGCTTTCTTGCCAACATCAGGGCTGTACCAACTGCAATGACGCGAACGAGACAAACTGATTTGAATTCAAATTTAGAGGCAAACAACTCAACGACACAATAGTGTTATTACTACGACTGACCTATGTATGATTGCTGTGCTCTATATAGTATGTGTAGTACAATAATTCGACATGGCGAGTGAGGAAATCAAGATAAACTTGTATATAATACTGTTGTCCGCAAGATACTAAATCTTATCGGAAGAAAAAGGGAGTAAGTGAGACAGGAACTACAAGCTAATGGGGCACCAAGTGTCCATCTCCACCAAGAAGCTCATCAACTCACCGGGGCGCGCAATCGAATAAGCCACCTTACTGGCATCCTCATTACGACCGCTTGACACTATCCAGCACTTTGATGAACATTTTCACCAGACCTCCACGAGGCATCAACCCTTTCACTACGGCATGTCCAACACTGGGGCCGTCCGCAGGCACGGGGATATGCACAACAAGGCGGGCAAACACTTCACCCTGAACACACAAATGGACATCAGTGTTTATAAACACTGACAAAGAAAACCTCACCACTTCGACGAAAATGACAAGAATGATAAGCCTAACAAGGGAGAACAGCGTTAGTAAACGGACACGTAAACAAACGCAGACAGTACCATATCACAATCCAAGTTATCCGTTCCATGGCACTGTTATTCAGATGATCGTGTATAACGTCGAGCTGGCACACGAAACGTCAGCAAACAGCCTCGAAAAGTAAGGCGGAATCACGCACGAAATCGCTTGCGACAAGCAGCTTCTCGTTCAGTGCCTTGACGCGCACCTCGACCTCCATGTACTCTCTCACGCTCTCGTAAAGTCCACCAAGACTGGCTTCCGTCCAGAAGAGCTCGGGTACGTCGAGGACGTTCGACACAAGGTTCACATCGCGGCGGAGCTTGAATAATCGACCCGTCAAGCGGAGGGCGTCCTTGCGCTTCAAGGAGAGCGCGCCGGACTCGGCGAGTTGGCGTGGAATGGAGAGTGCAAGCGGGTCTGAGAGGACACGGGAAGCAGTGGTCTCGTACATTCCAAGTAGGGTGGACTGTGCAAAGGCGTGCGCAACGGAGAGCTTGAGAAGGTGGGATGGTGACTTGAATGCTATGTGAATAGTGAGGACACTGGGACTGAGAAGAGATGAAATGACATACTAAAGAAATCATTGTATATCCTTGGATGGGCGATGGAAGAATCAATCTGGGTGTGACATCATTACCACTCTACCGAAGAGCATGGTCAGTGCAGTGAAACCCGTGAACGTACAGCAAAATGACATTCTTCGACCTCCCAGTCGCCCTCCTTTATCATACGACGGAAAATGCCAGCGTTCACAAGGTCGTCGATGATACTTCGTTCTTGGGCTTCATTGAAGCCATAAAACACCGCAACACCGTAAGCAAAAAAGACGACCTCGGCGATCGGTTCCTCTGATTCTGGTTCAGGGTCTTGTTGCGGCGAAGCTTGGTGAACAATGGGTGTTTGAAGTTCGTCTCCCTCCCGGAGGTTGTCATGGTCTACATCCGTCTCACCCACAGCGTTTGTGACGAACCCACCATCTACTCCTGTCTCGCCGCCTGCGTCAGACTCTGCGATAACCATGAATGGGTGAGAGCGGCTCCTCCCTCTCCTTGTCCCAACGGGACTGCCTTCAGTGACATAACCACCCTCCCTGCCCTCTGTGACATACCCATCATCCTCCCGCCTCGATATTTCTTCATGCGACCGTGGGCGGGAGGTTGCGAAGTACGACCCTTGGTAACCATTCTCTTCTGCCTCAGAGAGGCGACTGAGGTGCGCTTTCGTGAATGCGGCCGAGGAACGAATAGTCGTGGATGGGGAATAACCCGGCAAGAGCGGTAAATGGTACATCTAATCACGGGCACCATAGCCATATGAATCTCACGCGATGCCACGAACCGGAAAGGTGGTGACACTAACCACATACATTGCCTCGTCGAATACCCTCGGCTGTACGTTGTGTTCGCGCTTGAGAAACCCAGCGAGAAGTTTCATCTTCATCCCCTCTGCGAGACAATAGGCTGTGATGCGGCTGTAACCAGCTTTCTCCCTCTGATCCTTGCTCATGCGCTCGGCGGCGCTCTTGTACTCGCGGACGAGGCCTGCATCGGTCTCGTAGCCGAGGACATCTTCCTCCTCTGTACCGGGAAACGCATGGCCTGGAGGGACGAGGAGTGGCTTTGTTTGTGGTGCTGAGGGGAGGAGGACGAGCTTCTCTGTTGTCTTTGAGGTGCGGAGTGGTTTGCCGGTGACGACTGTTGCGGGCTTGAGCTTGGGGGTCGTTGGCGAGCGAGTGTGCGGGGCGATGCGGGGCTGTTGCGGGCGTCGATACGTTGGGCGGGCGGACGGGAGTGTCGGTTGGGGGGGCGTGCGGAGCGACTGGGCTGGTGCTGGTCGCGACATCTCTTGGTCAAGATTCGTGGGAAAATATCTAGGCGCGCAGCTGTACTACTACTTGAGATTGAACGCCCATGAATGACCCAGGCATATCCTCACTGACGCACCAAGTTGCTAACTAATTGACCACAAACTTGCACAGTCCGAGTCACTGCCGGGCCAGACTTACCCTCGGACGATGATACAACTTGTAAGTCGGAACCCGGAAGTGTATTAGATCAGCGACGCGTGGTCGGAAGTAGCCGAATCCCGACCATTGTTCAGACGTTTGCAAGCGTTCAAGTTGTCACCGAACGCGAGCGCATATGATGGACGTTGTACGTCCCTCGTCCTCGTCGTTGCCGTTCCCCACACTGACACAATACTGCATCTCACAGGACTCTGACCAGGCCGCTGCCGCGTCGAACGTGAACGACTGGCTCGCACGCTTCTCCCCAGTCGCTGGCTCCAAACCTGGTGCCTTCCCGTTCACCTCACACAAGATACAGTTCATCGAGTCTCGTCGGGCGCGCATGTCCGACTTTCTCATATTTGATGTCCTCCTCACTCGCGGTGGCATACGCAGTCACGACATGCTCTTCCCTCCAGCTGACTGGGCCGCCCTCAGCAACCTCCTCGATGCAATTGATGAAAGTGTCTATGACATCCTCAAGAAGGACTGCTTGGTGTATATCCTTCTAAAGTGGGCCTGGGACACGGATCCCAAGGACGCCAATCCCGGTTGGGATGTCCGCTACTTGCAAGATCGATGCATAGCTCCCCAGTTCGCGGAGTTGGCAGATGCGTATTGGTTGTTGGACACGGGCACTCGCCTAGCTGTACGTCCTGTCATTGGAACCGTTCCATATCGCTGGTTTTCTAATTTATTCATTCGCCTCTAGAAAGCAGTCTCCATACTTTCGGATGTCCGTCTGAATAGAGACTATGTCTCCAAAATTCTGCAAGCACTCGCTCTGTCGTCTTCACCTGCTTCCTTCGCGAGTGGTACTGCCCCTGCTACAGCAGCGCTCGTCGTCAAGTACGTCCGCACTGCCAAACCCCTACTCACCGAGCCCGATGACATCGACCTCTACGCGCTCTCACTCGCTAAACTGTCCTTCATGGACGCATGGGCGTACCAAAAGTCGTTCCCCGAAGGAAGCGATACCAGAGAAAGGTTACTCCGCAAGATAGTTGGCTGGTGTTTGATGCGTGCGTATCTAGTTCTGGATCATCTTCCTGTTCAAGGCATCTAACTAATGAAATCGCATTAGCAACACCGAAACAAGAACCCCTTGCTCAACTTCTCGCATTCCCACTCTCGTCTTATGAACAGTCCTCTCTACATACGTTCGCCCTCCCTTCCCAGTTTTCGGCGTCCCCGTCCTTGTCCAATGTCAACATGGCCACCCCATCTGGCCCTGCGCTATCCTCACAAGCGATATCAACCCTACAGGACCTCCTTTGTGTGCGTGCGATCCAGTCCGGGGACTATGTACGCGCGATCAAACTCGACCGCCAATTTTCTTCTGTTTCGCCCTCTCTTGGAAGTGACGCATCCTCCTCAAGCATCGCCTCCCAAATCACTTCGTCCAGTCGGGACATGATCGACCGAAAGTCGATCATTCAGGATCTTTTTACAACCCTCCCGCCCGCAGAGCGAACACTACTAGAAGACGAGATTGGCAAAGTCGCCACGGGCGTACGCGCCAACGCATCGTCGCCGTTGACGCAGAGACAGGGGACGTCTGCTGCGAAGAGACCTCTAACGGCCGAGTTGACCTTGAGCGCGAGCTGGGAAGACGTCGGTGCAGGTACGGTATCGCCCGCTCCCTCCACTTCAGTTTCGCTTTCGTCGTCGGCCGTCGGCGCTGGCTTTGCAGGCAAGGCAACACCAGTGCCGGTGTCTGCGATCGGCAAGATTAACCAATCATCCGCGTCACCCTTTGCGTCACGTGTGCCCCGACCGCAGCCAGCTTCCGGCCACCAAGTACCACCAACACCTAAATTCACAGCGTTTGGGTCCCCAATACCCCCCACCACAGGCATGAGCACGGGTAGGGGTGTGATCGCAGAGCGGGGCAAGACGCTGTTTTCTACCAGTGCAGCTGGTGGGCCGAGTGTCGCTGTGAAACCCGCCGCCCGTGTCTCGCTTTTCGACACCGCAGGAAGCGCGAAAATTGCCCCGAATGCATTCTATAGGCCGCCTTCGGCTCCGGTGGCGAGAGCGCCACTCGATGTGGGAAGCGCGCTGGCGAGCTCCAGCACCGCCAGGAGTGCAGGGCAGGACACCGACGCGGCGAAACAAAATGGAAAGGTACAAGGAGGCGAAAGTGACGGCGAAGACGTGAGCATGGGATCTGGGTCGGATGTCGAGATCATCGAGGCAGACCATCGCGACGAGTCGGACGGAGAGGAACAGGATGAAGAAGCTGTGACCGACGAGGACGAAGATGGTGGGACCTTCATCACGTACGATAAAAGTGGCGCCGCAGACCTTACTCTCCATGCGCGCCACGTCGACGAGGTGATGGGCGAGGACCGTGGAGTTGGACCGGAGTTTGGGTTCAGCGTGTTCAGCGGAAGTAGAAAGGTGGCGCAGAACGGCAGCACAGGTGGACATGGGAAGAAAGGCGGGAGTAGGAATGCGCATACTCCCTATGTCCTTCCACCGGCCCGCGCTCGTGTCTCGCCTCCTCGCGAAGGAGACAAGAGTCTGAGGGTGAGCGTCAATTCCACCACGACGAGTAGGCCTCCTCGTGCACCGCCCGGCGCGTTCCACCATGAGGAGGAAGGCGATGAGGACCAACACGATCAACATGCAAATGAAGATGACAATGACAATGAGGAAGCGGATGAGTACGATCAAGTGTCGCAGACCACACCCATCAGTTCACCCCGCCGGAGCACGCGCACGAGAATGCAGGCCCAGGCTCCGTCGCGCCCTTCCGCTCGCTCTCAACCCCAGCACAGTTCGAAGAGTGCCACGACGACGACCGGTGGTACCAGCCGACCGTCGACTCACACAGGGAGGGCGGCTTCTTCAGGCAGGCCGAGCTTGAATCAGACTATACCCGGCGCGTTGATAGACGAAGACAACGACGAGCACGGACAAGACGACGCGGATCACACGGATGCGCACGGTGATGAAGACACAGAAATGGACGAGCGGGAGGAAGATGACGACGCGATTGCGCCCCTTCCTCTGCGCCCTTCACGGCGTACGAGAAGCTCGGGGTTCGTCGGCGCATCCACAACGTCGTCTACCAAGTCGAAGCCGAGCGCCAAATCGGCGGCACCAGCGAGGGTGAGCGCAACTGCCACTGCCGCAAAGGGCAAGACAAAGGCACGGCCGTCAGAGGTGAAGACGCCTGCGCGTAGGTCGTCAAGGCTCTCGACGGCATCGTCAGTTTCGCCTGACCATAACGAAGCTGCGTCGCCTACAAAGAAGGGACGGAAAAGCTCCGGCGCAAAGGCGCCTGTTACTGGCAGCGGGAGCGGGACAGTTGCGACGCGAAGCAGTACGAGGCGGAAGCGGTAGAATGCTTGCGGGGGACGAGTCCAAGTAGATCTCTGTTCACTTAGAGTTTGAATCCCTTTCTACGCAAAATCAAGCCATATGCTGTATCGCTGGCTTGAAACCTCGCTATGCTCTCCTAGGTACCCACCCCAGATTGAGAATTGAGTCGTTGCAATACTAATCAATAAATCTCAATATCATAAATATATAACTTTTATCAGCTTCCGCCAAAACCACGGCCAGACAACCTGGACCGGCATTGTAACACATGGAAATCGACTGCTGAGTCGGACCATAGTCGCCTGTGCTAGGATGGCAAGAAACACCAAAGTACAGTTGTCCAGCCTCCAGTGTGTTCATCCACTCCATTTCCTTCATCATGGTCGAAATAATGGCGGGGCGTAGGACGGTATGGCGTCCATGGTCGAATTCAACCAGGAAGTTTGTTGGGTCGTCCTCCGACTGCGTATTGTCGCCGCCGACGACAGTTCAATGCAAGCTCTCCCAGTCGGGGATGTCGCGTCTAGGATTGGACTCACCAGCGAACTAGATGGATTCTCGGGCGAGTAATGCCGTGCTGCCTTTGTTGAGCAAGAGGGGGTCCTGTTGACGACATGATTGTCCCCACCATGGCTTCATGATTGCAATCGTCGAAGACACAACAGAACGATCCGTCCGTATATCCACCTCCACGTTACCGTGTCGGATAGACTACAGTTTGGCTGGAATTAAATGGGCTTTGCCTCAGGCTGAGAACGGACTGTGATACTGCAATGCCAAATAGATTGTCTTCTGAGCCCCACATGATCTACATCGACCTGACGACCGTGGTTCTATAGCCAACGGGTCGACCATTCTCCGGGTTCAAATGGAACAGCAAACGAGGTCCGAGTACGGCAGGACTGGGTGCACACGACCGCGATACGGAGTGAGTCAGAACAGAGCACTTGCAAGTGCTGATGCGCCTCTATGTGCACGCTTGCTTTACAAGGTTCCTTACGGGCCCTTTGTGTCTATTATATGTTAGCAGCTAGGGTCGGAGCGGATGGTTGACTCGAGCCCCAAGACGGGTTTTAGTAAGTTACTGTGTGCACGGTCCTATGACAGACCAAGTCAGCACCGCCACCGGCCTTTTTATCATTCTCCCTCGCCTTAGTCAGCAGCTAACCCAACCATCCAACCACCATGTACAACGGAATCGGGTTGACGACTCCCCGAGGAAGGTACGTTCCACCATCCCTCAAGTCATAGTGTTCTCGAATGCGGATGTCTCATATTTTTTTTCCTTATCTCTTATTAGCGGTACGAATGGTTACGTCCAACGCAACCTGTCTGTCCTCCGGACACACGAAACCGCCGCTGAGCGCGCTGCAGCGTGGGACGTCGCACCTCCAAAACACAGGGAGCCTGACGAAGCGATTTTGGAGCACGAACGAAAGCGAAAAGTTGAAGTCAAGTGTTTGGAATTGCAGCTGAAGCTAGAGGACGATGGGTATGTTTAACTTCTCTCCATTTCATTCCTCTATTCTTTGTCCCCACTGCCCCGTCTTTGTTCATGTCGCTGACCAATTCCCCTGTTCCTATCTCTTCTTCGAATAGACTCGAGGAAACAGAGATTGAAGTCAAAGTGGCGGCGCTGCGTGAAGAACTTTTGGCAAACCTCGCCTCGCTCGCAACCTCTGCCAAAAACCTAAAGTCATCCGACACGCACGCCATTGCCGCTGCCAAAAAAACCGAGTTAGACAAGATGGCCCGTGCACTCGGTACACGCAGAGATTATACTGAAGGCGAGGCCTTTGATCGTGAGAAGCAGGAAGAGAACAAGCGGATGCGGCTCGTCGAGCGTGAGGAGCGGGACAAGAAACGGGAGGAGGAGCGGGCAAGGATGCAGGAACAACGTCAGCGATGGGAGACGGAAAAGCGGGAACGGGAACGGTTGAGGAGAAGGGAGGAGGATCGGATGAGACGGGAGCGCGAAACGGATGAGTTGAAGAGAAGGGAAAGGATGCCGCCGCCGCCGCCGCCGCCCCATCGAGAGAGGGCAAGGCGTGATTCGTATAGGAGGGCATTCTCACCGCGTCGTCGTGAGGCGGCATATGAACGAAGGCGGTCGCGGTCACGATCACAGTCGAGGTCACGATCCCCTGATCCGGCGCGCCGTCGTCGCCCCCGTTCGCCTCTGTATTCGCGCAGGCGGACACCCCCGCCTCGTCGAGCGCTGGAGCGTTCTGTCTCTCCGCCTCGACGCCGCTCACATTCTCCGTCTCCGCGTCGTGACCGTGGCAGGTACGATTCACCACCTCCGCACCGAGGACGCGACAGGAGCGAGTCCCCAGTTCGTGATGACCGTTCCCCTCCCCCACGCAGTGATGATAGTCGAGAGGAGAGGAGAGGACGAGAATTTTCTGTGTCGCCAAAGCCGTCCAGGGGTCATGCCCGCTCACGCTCGGGCTCGGCTGGGTCCTCGATGTCTGTCAGCACGAACGACAGTCGGTCCAGTGGTCGAAGCGATTAAAAAAATATGGATTCACGATGTCTTGCTATTGGTTGTGATTACATGACATTGTTGATTAGTTTCTATCTCATGTTCTTGTAAAGTACAGGTGTCCTAAGTATGTTCCTCGATTGCTGGAGTTACTGTGCCCTGGACAAGGACGATGCTAGATCGCGTCAGGAATCGGGATTTGTGATATTCACATCAGTGAAGGTAACGGTACCAGTGAATGAGTGAATGGGGATAAAATATTCACCTGGCTGAGCTCAGCTGCGTCGCATTGTGACACTCCGTTGAGCGAACCAACTGTACACAGATGCATCGACGGGTCCGCGGCAACGTGTACTACGGGCCAAGGCTGATATACGTACGGGGTACGGCTCCAGCTTACAATTCCAAAGTGCCTAAAACGACAGATCGGTCTGAGGCCACCCGACTGAGAGACCTATCCAACAATCGGAGGCACACACTACATGGGACTTCACGCACGAGATCATCAAACCGCACCAAAAGATACACCCAGGTGAGCACGCAGCGCGGGCCACCATCCCATCTCCGCCTGTGCACGGGTACCCGTGCGGAGTGGATGATCAAATTGGCGAGTGACGCGCCAGGCTCAGCGGAGATGCTTTCCTGCCACTCGAAAACATCTTGGTCAGACATGAATCGGTGTGCAATGTTGGAGATGATATCTGCGTCGTCGTCGTCGTCATCGTTTGCGGAACCGTTTACCAAACGTAGCTCCAATAATTGCTCAAGGGCTCTGACGCCGTATTGGGGCATACTGAAGTTCATTCTCTCCTCGTCATGGGGTGTGGTAGGACGACATGATGTTGAGGGTGAGGAAGAGCAAGCGACCAACGGCCCCTGACCTAGAACCTGAAAAGGATACATCCCTATTATGGTTACAAAGTCTAAAGTGATGCCTTCACCGTGCCGTTGTCTGCTGTGCTCCTGCATTCTGCTTCAACCGGTCGACCAACGGTGCGTCAGCCGCATTCGCAGCGGGTATCTCGAGCTTATTCGTGCCTTTTTTTCTGCTCGTTCTCGAGTCACCCTTGAAACCTACAAAATATACTCTCGACAGATCTCCGCCAACCGAATCCCCCTGTCATTGTGATCAAGTCCATGATAAGCTTGACAATCACACGATTCCACATATAGTAACCTCAAAGGAAAAAAGCTCCGTTCGCGGAGCCAAGGGAATGCAGGCAAAGGGCATGCTGGAAGGTTCAAGAGAACACGACTCACGAAATAGAGGCTCAAAGCGTGCACGCTCGTAAATGCCGCTACCCTCAAAGGGTACTCCACAACCCCTGTTTCACCTTCTAGAAGACTTATATCGAGATGTGGCTTGGTGTTCTCCGCGTCTGCGAAATCGATAATGTTCGAGTAGTTGGCAAAGATCTTGAGATGCCGTGGCGTCGCCTCACCGCGTCCTATTTAGTAATACCGTCGTCCGTGCATCCCAGTGATTCGTGAGCAGTAGTCGATCGGAAGACGGTGAGGCGGTGTGTAAAGAATTGGCAACATGAAAGGGAGAGGCGTCAGTGATCGCAGCGTGGTGATGGCGGAATGCACAAGGAGAACGGAGGGACAGTGCTTTACCGAGTTTGAGTATGACAGACTTGATGCGCACGTTCTGGGAAAAGGGAACGTGTATGATCATCTGTGGCAAGCAGGGTCACATCGTATCACTTCTAGGACTGTTGTGGTTCGTCCTCACCTGGTCGTCCACCCCCGAATCTGCGAACTGGGTCGTATCTTCGCGATCAGACCATGGTTTAATGAGTTCCTTTGCTTGCTCCGGAACGGCGAGATTCAGTCCATGCACGCTGTCATCGTCGCACGGGTGGATGATCAATAACCAGCTGGACTGCGGGAGACTCGGGACAGTGCGGGGGCTTACTTGTCCCGATCTATGTAGCCGAACAAGTTTGAATGGTCTGCACCGGCGTGCAGATCTGTAGCGACCGAATTCGACTCTTCGTTCGACATGTTCATAGTAGTGGTAGCCTCGCTTCATGATGCTGGACTTGCAACACTTTCAAACTGGGAAGACAAATACAAACAAAACCATAC
Organism: Boletus eberwhitei; assembly: GCA_038090915.1. Lineage (NCBI taxonomy): Eukaryota > Fungi > Basidiomycota > Agaricomycetes > Boletales > Boletaceae > Boletus > Boletus eberwhitei. The sequence goes on from JBBPNO010000061.1 coordinate 41,247, forward strand.
CCCGGAAATTTGGCCTTCTTCAAGGACAACCTCAGAAACCCAGCCAAGGAGGAAGATGAACAGGCTCTGTTCCGCTCCTGCACTGTGGAGATCAACGCAGTCATGGACACATATTCCTGCCCGGAGAATACACGCTCTAAGAGCCTATTCCACACCTTCGTCTTCCTCAGGGAAGCCTCTCCAGACTGCCCAGGCCGAACCTTCGTCGACCTCGCTTAGCACAACTTCCAACACACGGACACCGGCCTCTGTGCTTGGAACACCCCTTGCAGACGTCCCTCAAGATGGGTTCATCCCCGACCTCATGCAATATGACAAACTCCTCGACGAACATTCTGTCGCAGACTATCCCCCCACTCAACGCGCCCCCTTTGCCAACCGCGTCATTATTCGCAACGATCCTTCCATGATCACTGGCAACTTTTATGACACCTCTGCTCAGGATTCCCGAGACCCTTCCCGCCTCGAGGCACTCGAGGACCGGGAGGACATCCGAGACGAGGAAGCCGAGGAGCTGGACGAGTTGGACGACGAAGAGGCGATGAGCGACGTCCGTGACACGACGAGCGAGTCCCCGCTCACGCCAAAACAGGTCGCCAAACTGCACATCTACCCGCTCATCATGCGCCGCGTCACACAACAAACCGGCAAGGGCAAAATACACTCCATGTACTCCCTCGTCGTCGTCGGCGATGGGAATGGTCTCGTTGGGTATGGTGAAGGCAAGGACTCGGAGGCGGCCGTCGCGCGCGAAAAAGCACTCGCGAAGGCGCTCCGGTCGATGGATTATGTCGAGCGGTTTGAAAAGAGGACCTTCTGGACGGAGCTTGAGAACAAGTTTGGGAGTACGAAGATCATCTTACGGCCGCGGCCAGTTGGGTTTGGGCTGAGGTGTAATCCAAACATACACCAGGTACTCAAGGCGGCGGGTATCAAGGATGCGAGTGCAAAAGTATGGGGGAGCAGGAACCCGCTCATGGTCATCAAGGGGCTGTTTAGAATGCTTCAGGCTGGTCATGCGCCGTTGGGTATGGGTGATGGGATAGGCGGTGGCATGAGGCGGTTAGACAAGGGAAGTGGTCTGAGGAATAAGAGCGCAATCGAGAGAGACAGAGGGAGGAAAATGGTAGATTTGAGGACATTGTGATCACGCATAATATGCCAAGTCTGATATCTAATTATGTGTTCCAATCTACGCTCATAGTGCTGGGCATCTGGAACCGCCTTCTAGGTTGCTTTCGACGATTCGCGAGCAGACTTCCAGTGTCCTTGAGGTGCTACGGAATAGATGGTGCACAGGTCTGAATAATGGTCCTAATGGTCCATCATGTCCATCTGGTTCTCTCCAACTTCTTTGGCTCATAATGGGGGGATGCTCAAGGAAATGCCGCGATTCTCAAGCCATAGGGTTCCTAAACTTTAGAACGGAACGAGTACGGATCAACATAGGGAGTAACGAGCGAAACAGACAACGAAATTTCGTGGGTCGTCTACCCCCTAATACTTTTTCTCGGGCGTTATTTGTAGTTGTTGACTGGAGACCCTTCATAATGTTATTGTTTTGGTCAAGTCCTGCTGCATACGAAGTGAACAACGGGTCTCCAATCCAAAGTGAGGCATTGACGGTACACATACCATATGGCAACCACTATCGTGCTGTATCTCACGAAGTAAAAAGAAGACTCGGTTTCAACCTCGAAACACTCACTACTTGTGTCCAAGAAGTTACGTCACTGTCGTCGGTACTAGGGTCCCGCAGATATGCTTCGTCGTAACTTGTCCGAATTTCCGAAATGAGTCCTCTGATACGTTGTATTAGTCGCCGAATGGGCAAATATCAAGGTCATTGATCCACCCACTTGAGTGCATCGCGGAGCTCTGTCCACGTGATATTGGGTTTTGCCGCCATAGCATTCATGAAACACTTGAAATGAGAGCTGTGAGTCAGTTTAGAACTACGATAGTGATCGAAACATTCCACCTTCGTGAATGTCAGCCCGCGAACGTCATGTGCAAGCTGTCCATCTCTGGAGGCAGACAGACAAATCTGGCGAAAATTCGTCAATTTAAAGAAGTCGCGGGAGGCTATGCAATTTGGCGTACTACGCTGAGCTCTCCCACTTTCTCGGTCTCGTACGTCGGTGGACTGTACTCCGCATAATCGACTTGTCTTGGGGTTGGTGGAGCGTTGTTACGTTTCCACTTCTTGCTCAATTTCACTGCGGTACCTTAGGAATGTCGGTTCCATAACCACGGAGAGAAGACCTACAGAGGGTGACGATGACGATTGCAAGAGCTGCGGAATCTCAGAAGTTAGTGTTCAAGTTGTTATGTCGAGTGACCGAATGACTTTTGAATCTCTGACCAGGGCCGATCTTCCACTCCCTCGAATACCTGATTGGCCCCTTACTACTCTGTAAGTCTGCCGATGAAAGAACGTTAGAGAACAATTCAATGGTAAGGTGATTCATGTATCACATACCCAATAGTGTACCGGAGTGGCAACAATCGAAGAGCGCCTAGAAACTGCGTCAGCAGACAGATTGGCTAGTATCAAACGCACGCACAAATAGTTCCGAGCCTTTCACTTCTCGGAGTGGTTTAATCAGGCGATCATGAAGAATCTGACAGGTATGAGATCAAGCACCCCACGGGCACTGAGTGACTCACATTATCAAGGATGGGCTCCCCGTCGGCGCCGACAATTTCTGAGGTAACTTGAGTACGAGTGTGAGCCCGAGAGTAATTCCACTGACCTTCTTCCCGACCGTCTGTTCTCATACTTGCGCGATCCTGGTCACCTACTTCTACTTCTAGGCCATGTCCCGAGACTGTAGTTTCCGTTACTGTCATATTGTTCCCATGTAAACGCACACAACTTACAGTAGAAGAAGAAGTGGAGATCTTCAGGAGCATCGCAGGTCAGTAGGTCTATTTGGTCCAGCTACAAAAAAGAAGGTAGAACTCGAATTCCATATGGGAAGTAAAGCAACGCACGATCCTTTTGTAAGTAGGCCAGAGGTATTCCGGATGACTTCTATCGTCCATCATCAGGACGATATCGTTCGCCTGGTATCCATGAGAAGCTGAAATGGATGAGATGGATCGATCAGAAGTGAGTGAATGACACATGCCTATCAGAGTATCACGGAGCTCCTCGGCATCTCGATGAGCGAATTCAAGATTATCCAGGTGGTGGAAGTTGAATTCAGCTTTGCGATGGACGTGCCGTATGGCGATAAGAAGAGCTCTCTTCTTCCCTAGAGGTTTGGAGGAGACTTGTAAATGTGATGAAAACCAACTAACTGTTTCGAAAACTTGCCTCTTTCTGTTCGGTAGTCCTTGAGGTCTTGAGACGCACTGAGTATGGGTAAGTCCATTGAAACTCGGTTTTCTAGGAGAGTAATGAAGTATCAAACCTGTCGGGGGTTTGTAATTTTACCAGACCCTCCGATCCCGGTCGGTACTCGAGGAGTCTTTCGGATCTGATGAAGAGATTGTCGAAAATGCCAATAATAACAATAACTAACAGACCGACTTTCGTCGAGTTCCCCCATCCCTGTCGGACGGGGGCGTGTAACCGTCCAAATCCGAGCCATCCTTGCTGCGAGGCAGCGGAATAACATTGTCATCGACAGTTGACGTATATATAGAAGATGAGCGGGAGTGTCCGGAGGTAGATGAGTCTGTAGAAGGTCGCGTATCCATTAGTGGGGGGGAGCACGATGGAGAATCTTTCTCGTTCCCCTTAGTGTCCAGATCATAGATGCATGCAATTGATAGACGCATGCAATTCCCGCAAAGAGGACGCGCACCATCACATTTGATGTTCTGCGCTGTAGTTAAACTAGTTTCAACATACGTCACTATGGGATGCCTGTAGAGATATACCTTTGCAAGAATTGCAGTATGTAATGGAGCAATCATTGCCGATATTCTCGTCACTAGGCCCTCCCGGCAGAGGCTCGTTCATTATACCTGGAGGAAGGGGTGGAGATGCATCAGGGACACAGACAGGATGGTCTCCATCCGACGGCCGGTGGCCAGGCGATGTGTATGGGGTAATTTCCGACCACTGTTTTGAAGGCATCGGTGTTGTTATCACATCGTCATCAAAACTACTATCCATTGTTGTGCTTTCCAAGTATACTGTACCTGGGAGAGGTGAGTTCAATATGTATACGTATTAACTCGCTTGAAATCATCACCTTTGCGTGATGCCAATGTGTAGTTGCTGGATATCATTGTCACGAGGCGGTCTTCTTGTAATGCATCCTCTGGCTTGAGCAGTCCCTGAGGTGACACAGTCAATGCCAGAAAGGCTACGGAATTGGCGTTGGGCAAACCCTTTCAAGTAACCCACTCCACTGCCCGTCGTGGGTAATCGCAATGGAAGCAGAGGGAACCTATAACAATACATCAATCTACCAACAATGATGGCTTCTAGTCATGATACTCACTGCTCGCAACAAATATTGGTTGATGAGGTCCGAGGGGTGGAAGGGCTGAAAAGGCGTTTTAGTCCTTAAACACTCAGCTTATCTGACTAACTAGGACAGTACCTTCAAGCTAGATACTTGAGGAAAGCGGCTGATAATAATATCCTCACGAACACTATCACTTTCGTTACCCGGAAGGTCGCTTTCGATCCCGTCCATGTTCAAGCTGGTACCCGTCCCCGGCGCCTTCGAACCAGTGCGACTCCCAGATCCTCCACTCCGTAGGTTCGAAAGCCATGAACGGTTGGAAAATTCGACACGGTAGGGTCGTACGGAAGGGATATCTGCCTTGACATTGACTCGTTTTCTGCCCAGTATGCCTTCCCGAATGGCGATTTTGAACCCTTGTATGAACAAGGTCTGATTTGGTATCCCATTGTAGTACTGGTCGGAAGGTCCTACACGCCAATCCATGGCTTGCGTGGTATCCCAAGTGTAACTAGCTGCGATGTTACCTATACCAACTTGGACAGCCTTGAATTGGGCCGAGGCTTCACCAGTACCAGCAGCCTGTTGGTATGCAGCAAGGGACCAAGAACGAGCCTTGTAAAATCCAGTAATCAGATAGAGGGAATCATGGCTGATGATGCGACCGAGACGCTGTTCCGCGAAGGTGTACCAATCCAACGCATGTTGGATTGCTTCATCCAGAAACAGGCGTTCATTTTGGAGATAATAACGTTCAGCCCCTTCAGGGAGAATGAGGACTGCGCCTTCCCGGGAGGACAGCGTGAATTCGTAGTTCAGAGGACCTGGTTGCGCACGCCTTCGTCAAAGTCAGGACGAGTATCGCATGAGGTCCCCCAGAGTGAGACAATGTCACACCTTGTTGGATCTCCATCAGATTCGTCTGTGTTCCTCACCCTTGCCACTGAGGAAGTCGAAATGATACGACCTGGACCCTCTGCTTCGGGAAACTTGGCAATATCTCTTCCGCTGAGTTGAATGGGCGTAAAGTTGTTGGGCACGCCGGATTCTCGGTGAAGCGAATGTGTAGGGGGTAAGCACACGTTGAAAAAGACGTCAAAACTGCCATCTCCAGGAACGACGACGCCGACATCTCCAATTTTGAGCCCTTCCCGAACATAGACATCTGGGAGGTTCATGTTGGGCTCTGGCGTCCATAGCGGGTATCCGCGACGTGAGACAAGATGCCTGGCATAGACGTCCTGTGGGGAGTGGGCCATGTCCAGTGAGATGTTGGGAGTCTTGAACCATGGGACTCAGCGCTCGATAACGACTTGCTGTACCAGTGGCGATGCTGAATGTACAATTAACAGCGAAGGCCATCCGCCGCAGAGGCTCGTTCCCAATCGTCGAGGTCACGATGCTGCCGATGAGCGGGAGATCGATCGTTCAAAGACAGAAACGCCATGAAGCTACTACCTAGAAGTCGAACGGCGGTCCAACCATACTGTAGCCTGAGGGGGTACTTATCGGAGTTTTAATTACTTGCCTTGACTGCGGGTCCATGATACTGTAAGATCATTAGACTTTTGTTGATCAGAGACTTCAAGCTTCAAGTTACAAGCTGAGATGTCTAATCATATTACTAGTAATCTTCAACATTTGTCTTCACATGTTCCTATACGTTTTACTCGCCCTTGAACACTGCCACCGTCTTGCTTGTGGATTGTCGGATTGCCAGAGATAAATGAATAATTCGTCGCACGCAGTGAGCGGTCCGGGGGACCACTCGGTTATTAGGTTTAAAACTCCGTTGGGACCTTGGTACTAAGGCCTGATTGTACCTCAGATCCACACATCAGTGCGCCCGAACAGCATCCTATAGCTTTATACTTTTCGGCTCGTACGCTCCCCACAGGCAAGTGTGGCTCCGTGATACATTTGTGATGATTGAGACCGCCCCGACGCTACAGCTCCGACTCCCGGGTGAGTACCGAAACTTGGATGCCGCCGTCCGAGCTTCTGAAATGGCCCCAAGTTGGCAGAAACGGATCGTCCGAGGCTGCTTGATCAGCCTTGTCAGACTGGTTACCAATCCAAGCGATGCGGAAGCTGTCGACCACTTGTCTCACCACACGGGGCCCGATTGGTCACCGCTCTATGATCAACCCTTTGCCGGTTATTTTCAAAAAAAAAAAACCCCGTCCGAGGTTCGCTTCCGCTGTCTCGCTCTGTAAAACTTTGAATAAAAGGTAGGCTTTCCCTACAGTCTGTGACCATTAAGCTTTTCCGGGCATACAATCGTACTAAGGTACGAATAAAAGTCCACCATACAATGTCAACTTTTCCCGACGTTCGGCTGCAGTATATTGGTCGACTGGTCAACACTGTCTTATTGTCTTGAATCTCGACATGGATTCAGTGAATCAGAAGCGGGTGCCTAGTTCGTTCCAGGATCTCTTCTGGTTTGCCTGTCCTGGACCAGACCCGCAACCATAGTCCCCTTTTTTCGTCTTTGTCGTGAGTGAGCCACGCTGGGCCATTGGGGCAGTGAACTTAACAGAAGTGCACCAAACGCCGCGCGTCACATCTAGAGCTTGAAAGGCCCTCTAAGTTACAGGCAATGGCAATGCGCATATTGTAGATCCTCCAACGAGCTACCTGCGTGCATCGGACACGGCACATATGACATTGCAAGTCGTCTCACTATTCCGAGAAAGCATTACCCCCTAGCCCATGCCGGCTCATCTACATACCGCCAATGACATGCCTTGGCAGGTCAATATACTCCGGACTCATCCGGGAACGTCAAACTGGCTGTAAGCAGGACAAACTCGTCATTGGTGGCCCGGCCGCCTTTCGGGATGCCAAGCGCCTCACGCCCCGCGACCGTATCCTCGGCTAAACCTACTTGTATTTCAGTCAAGACACTAGGCCCGTCTGGACCGACCTGCGCTTCCATCGTCTCTTTCGATCTAAGACCGTGTCCGAGACTCAATGCGCGTCGTCGACCCAGAGTATGCGACGCCGCCCGGTCATCGAACCCTTGGCGCGTCGCGCGAAAGTCTCGGAATCCCGCATGTATTACTCAGAACTGTGAAACATTCGTGTGTGTGATCAAGTACCCTTGCGGGTGTTATTAATTGTTCTCGATCCCCATCAAATTCTAAGGGAACAAGTATTAGGCCTTTTTTTCAATCTCAGAAACCTGGAACCCCTATTTTTACTAACACAATGTGTCAGAAACGAGTTTCTATAAAGGTTCCGGAACGCCTCAAAGCCACTGAAATTTCTAGAATGGATTATTTTGGCAAGTGGGCTTCTTTTGGTACGCCCGTTCCACTGTTAACGTTCTAGACTGTTTTCCGGTTCAGTGCACCCCCTGTGAATCACGTGTGGAGAGTCATGAATTCGTGGCATGTTGGTGGTGTGCGCTATGTTGATCACCGATACATAGTGTGCGAGGGAAATTTCTCGTACGCCAGGTACTACTAATACATATGTTGCTGGGTGCAGCAAAAAAAAAAAAAAAGAAGAAGAAAAGTACGAATGGAAAGCAATGATGTCAGGGGTCGTGAACGTCGAAGACTTTGGCTAGATTTGTAATGCCAACGACATGAAGATAGATGAATGAGACGGAAATTGAGGGAGATGCGCGGGTTTTGTACACATATTCTTGCGATCGTCCGGATGAAGCTGTACAAGTTGGTCTTGCTATGTGGTGTATGACTATGTCACGGATAGAAAGGAAGGGAGAAGAACGATCAAATTCGGTAGTGAACGACAATCGTGGAGCCTCCTACGAAGCCCCAGCAGTGGCAAATAATTTTCCTGGAGAGAACCAGTGCCGTCTTGTCCGTGTCCGTGCAGCCTGGCGACACTGTTCGTGCAGTCGAGCCGTCGCTGACGACGGTTCCGAAGCAGGTGGAGAAGGTGAGCGACGCCACGACGACGTGGGACTTGAGGTGAAAAAGGAATGAAATGGAAATGCATCCGTGAACGAACCTTTCCTTCCTCGATGGTCTTCCTCGACGCTGCTTGGTGGAGTCCGTGGTGGTGATGAGACACGGGGAAAGGAAAAACGCCAAAGAGATGAGGACCAGCGCTTCTCTTCACTCCCATTGGAAGATCGAGGGATCGGAATCGGTACAGGCGAACTGGGCCGAGGCAGTGGGCCAGAGACGGAGTTTAGGACATGTGACTGTTGTGAAGGGAGTGGGGGATGTGTGGGCATAGTGCCCATGTGTGCCTCTTGTCGACATGTGTTCATGACTACAGCAGGCACATAAGGATTCATAGCCTTAGTTATGACAGGTTCGCGTCGCCAAATGGCCAAGTGTGCAGGCGAAGTATCGTCCAACATCTTCTTGGAAGTAACGTCTAGGTCTAGACCCACCACGCTCTCAGAAGAGGAAGACATGGTGGAGGGGTATGAGGACGAGTAATCAGTGTCTGGGTAGTCCCACGACGTCGGGTCGATATGATGGCTACCAGGCGTCGCATACACACCAAGGTCCACACTCGATGGCATAGCAGACGATGTCCAAGGGAGGGAGATCTTGGAAATGGAGTCGGGTGAGGAGAGGTAAAAGCAGGAGGAGAAAGGGGTGGTGCTTTCAACAGCGGTATGCATAGAAGACAGGGTGGTGTGCGTATTGTTGCTACCCGTGAAGAATATTCGACGACCACAGTCAGTGTTGATTTTGAGAGGTTTCGGGGGACCAAGCGTTAGCCTATTGCGCATCATGCTAATGCCCTCGGGAGTGTGAGGAACTGATGGAATGGATCCAGATGCAACGGGTGATAACGGAGAGTAAGTGGAAGGAGGCGTGCGAGGGGCTTCATAAATCTTGAGAGGCTCGAGCATGGCCGGCGATGGGGAGCGTATCGACGATTCGATAGCCCAGGTTGCGTGGCACGAGGAATACTCTTCGTCCCGCATCGGGTCCCGAATGGAATGCCTTGTGTACTCCATCTCCGAATCGCTGTCCTTGCTCCACCGAGAATGAAGTTCTTCGGGTTGATCGGCAGGCTCACCGGGAGCAGAAGAATCGGAATCACTCTCGATGTCGACATCGATCTCCCATGCACAACGTGCCATACTTCCTTCAAAGATGACACCTTCTGCGTAAAAGTGATCTACCTGCTGTATGGCAGCCCTAACCTCCGATAGGGTGATGCGACGGCGCCAGTCCACCTCGAGCATGCGGCAAAGGATGTTGTTTACTTCGGCAGAGATCGGAAGGACAGTGGGAAGGAAGTTGAGGGGATCCTGGAGGTATGCCTGGAAGGTGGGGTCGGATGAGGATGCCGACTTCCAAGGATTGCGGCCGGTGGCGAGGTTCAAAAGTATAATGGCCAAGGACCAAATGTCGTTGAATAGAGGGGAGTAGGACCCTGTTGGCGCGAAGTCGCCACCTTGACACTCTAAGTGGAGAAGTCAGCCACGCAAGCGAGCGGACAAAGTGAAATACACGCCTGGGCTCATATGGTAAACGCTACCAGTGCGGAACTCCTCGCTAAACGTATCTGTAGTGGCGAGGCCGAAATCGGTGATAGCAACTCGGAGTCCGCCCTCGAAACACAACACGTTCTCCGGTTTGAGGTCTCGATGATATATTCCGAGCGAATGGCAATATTCGACGGCATCAAGAAGCTGGAGGAATATGTGTTTAATTAGATGATCTTGTCCAAGGTAGCGACAATGGTGCAAGATTTGAGAGAAGAGATCTCCGTCGGAAGCGTAGTCCATGACGAGGTAGGTGTAATTGCGCTCCTCTACAATGCGATGGAGGGTGACGACGTTTGGGTGCGCTGACGCAAGGCGGTGGAGGGCTATTTCGCGCATGTGTAACTGGCGCTGGCGGGAGCTGCTGTGAACCTGTGAGGTGATGAGGCACTTGACGGCGTAATTGCGCATGAGGGGGTCAACGGCGCGGTATACGACGCCGTATCCCCCTACGCCAAGGACCTCGACAAGTTCAAGAGTATCGTTGTCGATGAGCGTACCCAGGGCTGGGGGAGGGGGGGAGTTCGCAGAGGACTGCTTGGGCGGCATCCTGGGATAACACTGCAACAACGAAAGGGACGGTGGAGACCTCTGAGGTCGAGGGGGCGTCCGAAGACGGGGAATGTGGTGAAGAACGGTGGGAAGCAAGAGCGAAGAGCGAGTTAAGCACACCGGGTAATTTAAGTGTACGCCCCGTTGCAGCGTGGCTGGCATGAGGCAGCGAGACCCCCAGTTGGTAGCGGCTGTTCGTGATAGACGAACGGAAGGAAACGTTTCCTACAGGAAGGTTCGATAATGTCATCGAGGCAGGCGACCTTTTCTATCGCCACTGAACCACAGGGAGATCAGTCATCATTTCAATATCGTTCAAATCGAAGGGCTGCCCCTAAAAAGGCAGGCAGTCGGGTGCGAGTTACAAAGTTAGAGTGGCGGGGACGGTCCAAATTTGGAGCGCAATGATCAGCAACATGCCAAGCGACGGTGACACTAGAAATTTCAGTCAGCCTATATGTTGCCGCGGGAGACGCTGAAAAAAAAAACAAAAAAAAAACAAAAAATCATACGAAAAGTCACGAAATGAAAATACCAATCGATCAGCGATCGAGAGACCACTAAGGACTCGACTAAGCAAAATGGACCCTGGGCACCTCCTTATATCCACAGGTCCACCGTACCTAAATCACTCGGTCAACTGAAATAACGAACTCGCGGAAACCGAACCAACCTGAGTAACGTGGGCCCGTCCACACTGTCCGCCTGTAATACCGCTTGAGCATGATGCGCATTGCACAAGGCAGTACTCGCAGAACGCATGCCCGCCTCAGCGTGGCAATGGAACGCACGTGACTAAAACGCGTCGCGCCGCGGTTGAGGGAGGTCGGAGCGGCGGGGTCTAAAAATGGAAAGTGTGAGTTTAAATCCTAAGCGAACCAGAACGCGGTTCATTTTCTCTTCCTCAACGTGCTGCACAGCGCCTACGCCTCTCACACCTACTCCACTCTTCCTATCTCAATGTCCGTGCGCTCATTCACTGTATTCCAGGACACTCCTTCCGACCCCCCCCAGTCTCACGATGACGGTGATCGTCGCCCCTTGACGCCCTCAGCCACGGACGCAGCTGCCACATTACTATCCACTCTTGCTGCTATTGAGAAGGAGAACCTTCATCCAGTCACAGGTCAGCGCGCTGGTCCTACCGTGTGCTCCGAAGCGAAGAAGAGGAAGAACGGCGCTCTCGCTACGAAAGTGCTCGTCGCTCCCTCTTCCAAGAAGCACAAGGAGCTCAAAGCGGAACAAAAGAAGACGCGAAAGCCTCTTGGCTCTACCAGGAGCTTTGATGCAAGGAAGAGCAGCTCCAAGTCGTCTCGTTCTTCTCGTAAAGCTTCTCCGCTACCACCAGTTACCGAAGAGAAAGAGTCGCAACACCGACCAGCGCGTCTCTCAATTTCTCAGATCGACATTGATTCTCGATGCTACGAGTTGACTGTCTCGCCCTTGGCAGACGTCTCAGAGGCGTATGATGCGACCCAAGAGCCTGACGTGCACACGGAAAGAGTCCGTACGACCATTCCTTCCCTATTAGCAGGTACTGACAGCGCCTCTAGGAAAAGTCGGTGGAACCAGTTATCCGTGATTATTTCCCTCCTTCCATGGTTGACAAGCCTCTCCAATCGATCAATGATACACCAACCAATACCGATGACTCGTCCCGTCAGACCAACGACTTCTCAACGCCCGAACGCGAACGCATCTATTCCGCCTTCACATTTTCTTCTCCGTCGCCGACCTCGGATCGCTTCAAACAAGCTCAATCGTCGCCAACATCTCGTGATTCCCCAGCTTCTAACTCGGAGTGACGAGTCTAAAGTTATCCACTCTTCATCCCGATGCGACAATCAATTCCCTCGTGCAACAATAAGCAACATCCACCCAAAAGGATACCATTGCATATTTGTGTATATCATCACTTCCATCTATTCCAAGCATCTCTACACCATCTCTACGGTCACGCATATGATTATCCACCTTGTTTTTTATGTCACTCGTCTGGTTTGCTCGCTTTGCTTTCGCTTGTCGTTTTGTGATTCCAACATACTCTTGTTGGCCTGGGGCTAAAGCACATCCTTGTATTACCAGACATACATCAATTTAATTCATATCCTTCATCTTGATGATACCATCAATGCTAACGTCATTTTCCGCAGCCGTACTACGTAGTACATGCCCTCCACGTTGTGTGGTGTCTGCGTGACCTGGGATGTAATGGTTATTATTTGTGTCACCGTTGTGCTATTCGATGGCGATAAGCAGGTGTTCGCCTCAGGCCTGGGATATTTTAAAAGTGAGCAACTTGCGTCTTATCGACACCCAGGAGAGTTGAGTCCGACCTTCGGCTGACTGGCGCTATTTTCTGGGCCCAAGATAAGGAATTGCACAAGAAGGCAGCGTCAGGTTTCATCTACTACTGATGCCTGCGGCTCTTCCTGGCATTCTGAAACATTTGTCAAGGACACTTTGCCATGGGCGTGGTCCGCAGACTAACCCAAGCCCTTGAAATCCCTCACGACCCGGGCCTCACTCTGGTCCAGCAATTAATCACCGTGAGTGTGCCATTCGCACTCTGACAATATCGTCGTCCAACCGTCCCTTCTTCAATCTCGGCTCTTCAAGAATGAGGACCTGCTGCCTGTAGTCCCCGAAAATAGGACTTGGCGTGGATACAACTACGTTGCATTGTGCGTCTAAACGTACTTCTCTTTCAGACAGCACAATTCATGATGTTGGGGATTGAAACAGCTGGGTAGCAGACATGTTCAACATTAACACGTGAGTCGCTCGTGTGATCCCAAAATAATAATAAAAAGCCCTTGGTGTTGCTAACTTCACCCTCGAGTTGGATGATCGTATCGTCCATGATCCAATTGGGTATGTCGTGGTGGCAAGCGTGGATCTGCGTGTGGGTGGCATTTGTCGCCGTGACACCGTTCCTGGTCTTGAATGCGCGACCCGGCGCAGTGTTCCATGTCACATTTCCAGTCGTCATCCGCACGAGTTTCGGAGTCTTTGGAAGTTTGTGGTGTGTCTTCAATCGGGGCGCAATGTCATGGTGAGGACACCGGACAGCTCCCCTCCTCGTGTCTGTTTAAAATGGGATTGCAGTATATGGTATGGGGTACAAGCAAGCATTGGAGGGACATGTGTTTTGGTGATGCTACGGGCCATGTGGCCCAGCGTGAACACGATTCGTAAGTGAAGCCAGCTTTTTGAGGGGGTATGAACACGCAACCTCTGATGAATATTACTGGAACGTGGCAGCCAATTCACTTCCAGTTTCGTCTGGAACAAATACTAGGGACTTTATGTGCTTCTTCTTGTTCTGGCTTCTCTCGCTGCCATTGCTTTGGTTTCCTGTGCACAAGATGTTCGTAAGAGATGGTTCTCGGTTCCAGATTCCGTCGCTTACACCTTCTGGAAAGTCGCCACTTCTTTGTAGTGAAGACGGTGGTTACGCCTACCGCGGCGATTGTATTCCTCATATGGTGTACCCTCAAAGCGCATGGTATGGGCCCGATCATACGACAGCCTTCCTCTATCCATGGATCTAATCTGGCCTGGGCAATGGTCGTGAGCCTCATGTCATGCATCAGCAACTTGGTGACGCTTCTCACGTCCGCATGTCTCGTCCGCTTCTTGGTTCCTATTCTCATTTTGAAACAAATAGGAACGCACCGGACTTTGCATCTAGGGCAAGGACGCCCGCTGCGGCCCTTTGGCCGCAACTCGTTGCACTTCCCTTGGCATCTTCTATCGTGTGTTTGATTGGTATCCTAGTCAGTTCATCTTCCCAGGCTATATATGGAGAGGCTATCTGGTCGCCCATCGATTTGTTGGGCCGATTCTTGGATGAGAGTCCTACTCCGGCGACGAGGTTTGGGGTTTGTCCAATTCTTACTACGTTTACTGTGCCCAATGTGGCTCACCAGATTACTAGGTATGGTTCATCTCCGCTTCCTTTGTTATTGCGCAGGTGAGCGACAGGATTGCGATTGTTCGCATCTGATGTGCAAGATGTGTTACCGTTACTCATGGAATAAATCATACATGCGCTAGATGGGGTATGTTTGTTTCATGGTACCGTACAGTAAACGGCGATTCATGTTCTGCTTCTTTCCGCTCGGTTGTTGGCAATGGGTGGTTCGCACGTATGCGTTTGCGCACTGGCAGAACGAATATATCTGCAAACTCAGTTTCGGCTGGGTGCGATCTGACCGCGCTATTTCCTCGGTTTATTGTGGGTGTCATTGCAACCGTCGTTTTTCCACGCCGACGTGATATATTTGCATCAATGATCAACATAACTCATCGTGTTTATAGAATATCCGACGAGGTGGATACATTGCGGCCATCGTTGGCTTATGCATGTGTCCATGGAACTTGCTCAAGAGCAGCAGTAACTTTACATCCTACCTGTCCGCGTACTCTGTCTTCCTGAGCTCCATTGCTGGGGTAATGGTGAGTCCATCTTCAAAGTGATTAACCGGCAATTTGCGCTCACGGCAAATTGGACGGTATTTGTTTGTACCTGCAATGTGATTAAGGTCACGGAATATTATCTGATTCGAAAGGGACATTATAACGTTGTCGATTTGTACCAGACGGGAAAGGACAGTTGGTACTGGTATACGTACGGGGTAAATTTTCGGTGAGTGACTGTAGACCCTCGCTCGCGATGCCAAAGCGTTGATATGTGGATGGCTTACGACACCTTTTGCAGTGCCTATGCCGCCTATATCGCTGGTATCTTGGTCAACGTGGTGGGGTTTGCGGGCGCAAGTGAGTCCATTCTTAACTTTCTCAGCCTCTCGTACCTTCCCCCTTGGCGATGGTCGGTCATGGTGCGCCTGAGAAGTGTACTAACGCGAATGCCAACGTTTCCGGTGGACCTCCATGTCATAAAGCTGGTCGTGCGGTACCGATTGCAGCTACACGGATATACGAGCTCGCGTTCTTTACGGGATTCGGGGTGTCGTCTATCGTGTATTATGTGCTGAACCGAATGTTCCCTGTCGTGGGTGCGGCCACGGCGTTTGAGGAGATTGACGTGTCGGAGTCGATGAAAACCCACGTCGATGTCGATGATGTTTGAAGGGAGTTGTCGTCCAAGTAGTTCTTGAAGTGTTCGATTTTGAAAAGGGTTTTCAATTAAATTCTTTTTCGTATACATTTTCGGGGACACCCGTGACCCGATGCTATGATGTCATCCAAGATAGGAGCTCCAGTGGAGGTTGGATTTGCCTCTTGGTCAAGCACCATGACGTCCGGCACTCAATCACCCCCGCTTGAAGCAACGGGATCCCATATCCCAATGGGCGTGTCGTCCATTGATGGGACCTGCTCTCGACCCATGAAGGACATCGAACAACGCGCAGGTAGGGTCGCATCCAGTCCTACTAGAGAGGCTAGTATGTCTCATCCTTTTCATACGAATAGATTACTTTAGTGATGAGGTGCGTCGAAACTTGGCAGTCTGATGTGTTCTAGACCTCACGGCTCACCGGGCCTCGCATCCAAAAGGTCAAGGAACAATATGCCCATTGCTTGCCTGCTGAAAAGCCACAACCGGTAGACAAAGAGACACAGGGGAAACGAGGGAATTAGGGAAGTCGCTGACGCGTGCGGGGTACGTTGTCCTCGGAAAGCTATATATTCTTGTTCCATGGTGTACGAACGATCGAGACTGCCTGACCAAGTTACTTTCTACTGCGTCTGGGCACTAGTCAAATATCTGGACCACCAGTCCTCGAAATTCGAGCAATCCAAGTCACCGAACAACTCTACCGTCTCTTCGGTGGACAAATGACAGTCTCTAGGACGTGCAACTGCGTCCGTTGGGATGGAGCTGTCACGGATGATATGGCTTATGGGCAGTTTGAGGATCTTTCCAAATATTTCGCACATGGTGTACTTGGTCAGGCATTCACCCGCCGAATAGTGCACGACTCGGGGAAGAATCTTGTCCGAATCTGTGTCCCCGGATTGTGAAGAAGAGGAGCTGAAGGGTGAGAGAATCAGCACCTACCTGACAGACGAACGAGGAATGAGGCAATATCGAGGACGTTGGTAGGGTACCTCTGTGCATAATCATCCATCTTGTAAGTCTTCCCAGATTGATCCTGGACGACATCGAGGAGGATGTTGACCGCGGAATCGGAATTCTTCGGTGCTGGACCATAGCTTCAAAATCAAGTCCAGTCAAAACGAATTGTAAATTTGGTGCAGCTCACAGCACGGGCACCCGAAGAACGACAACCTTGGCGCCACTCACTCCTAAAGCGGCCTTCTCGCCGGCAAACTTCGTGATGCCATATTCCTGCAACGGGTTTGCCTCGCTTCCCGGTTTGTAAGGAGGGTTCTTCCCGTCAAAAACATAATCTACATTCCGGGGCACCTTCTGCGTGAGAATGTACGTATATTCACCAGGACAACCAGGATACCTGTGGAAATGTACACAAGGATAGCATCGTTCTCCCTGCAGATTTGAGCGAGATGTCCAGGCACATCTTGGTTGAGCTATATGGGTGATGTTAATCACAGAACCCGGTGAGGTCATTGACGGGTGGACGCACCTTAACTGCGGCGGCAGCGCCACCCTATAGAATATAGATTTTTGATGAATTCTGTCTCATGGAAGGGTGCTCGACTTACATCTTTGAATGCATCTGGCCGTCTTTCGGCTGCGCAATGAATCAACCCTTGAATGGATTCGGCCGCATCAGCATTGAGCCAGTCCGAACGTCTCAGGCTACCGATGGGCCATTGACATACAGTTAAATCCGTGCTCGCTAAACGACTTGCGGAGGGTCGCACCTCCCTGGGAGAGCAAATCAGTCAAGTCGAGTTTGACGAGTCCTTCTTTGACTTGTGAGTATGATAGACCGACAGTGGGGACGCCCGCGCGCTGGAATGCGTTGTACACGGCAGTCCCTAGGACGCCAGATGCACCTGGGTATGGTATTGGTCCATCAGATCGTCATGGAAGACGTGGATGGTTGGAACCTGTGACTAGGACACTCTTCCGAGTCATCGACTTGGATTTAGACTGAGTAAGAAGCAACGATTGCTCGATCAGTTGTACCACAAGCGAGTCAGACGCGAGAATTTTATTTCGCAGGCCGCCCATTGGTCAGATTTTTTTTTTCTACATTTAACCTCCTTTGCTTTCACTGAAGTGTTTGAACTACATAGCCCGATACAACAGTGTCAGAAATCGTCAGTCGAGTTCTGTGCAAGTCATCAAGTCTGCCCAACAGTTTCCAATGGGATTTCGGTTCGTTCTTTGGATGAGAAGTGTCCACACAGCCCCCACTGAAATTTACTGATGGACTCCAGTACTCTGTCTTGCTCCAAATATCAGATCTACTCCAGGAAAACACCCTGCGAGCCCGACGCCTATTAGCTTGCGCAACTACGAATCACTTTGATCACTTTGTGGTCCATCAGTCAACTTCACAACGATGTCCTGCACTCGAACGAGCTAGTTCCGTGGCCGCCGTACTCACATTCGCACCCAGCTAGACAGTTCTTCCTGCAATTTTCGGCTGTTTCACCTAATAATATTTGGCCCAGTGGTGCGGCCTCGCGCAATCCCACCGACTCCGATATTGAGCCTTGCCGCACCTCTCTGGATGGTTGAATAAGGTTTGTCGAGTAACGGAATCGGCAACGCTCCGGAGAAGTCCATGGGAGATGCCGACGCCGAGCAAACGGGTTAGGGCCAACGGCGAACATGAGACTCACCTGTCGCTCAGACGACTATCCATGTCGAATTGGAACGCGAGCCCCGTGCGTTGGGATGACGATTTGAATGGTTGGGACATTGACCCTGTTCCATCCTATAGCTTGAAATATAGCTTTCACTGGTTCATTAGGAGGAGACTAATTCATGTCTATCTTGAATGTTCGCCAGGCATGTTATGTGGAAGCGCAACTATTGGCCCAGGCTAGTTTTCTCACACCAAGCGCCCACTTGGTACTTGGCATGTGCAGTAATTCCCGCTCCACATCGCGTAACATGTGAGCGCCAGGGCCCAGTACCAAAGCGGTATAGTCGAGGTTGAAACGAGATGCGATGTCCCTTCGATTGATCCATGCGCAAAAAGATGAGCCACACGTTCATGGTCAGTCAGTTTCTCTTAGGAAGTCAGAGACCAGTCACGTCCTTCAGCCACCAACGTGCATCGCCTTGAAACACAGTGCACTTGTCGGTCAGCGCCATAGTATGACTGCCCTCAGGGGGCCTGAGTCGTGTACGTCTAAAAACGACCCTGATTATCCCCGCGGGTAAGTCGGTTTTTGTCCCGCCGCATGGCAGAGTTTGTCCCTTGAACTTCGGGTTTGGGCAGCCCGTGATCTCGGTCAAGGTCCATTTTTTGCGCATGGGGGAAGTATGCTTTGGGACTTGAATCACATCCTTGGATGACAGTAAACATAGACTTTGTGGCGTTGTCACAAGGGTGCCTCCCGCCTACATTTAAGTGCAGCAAGGGAATTTTACCCAGTTCGCATCAAAGCGTCCCCATTCGGTGTGGTAAGTAAGTTCTCACGCGAGGGATTTACAATCAGGTTGACGACCAGCTGTCACTTCGGATTTAGACTCCTTTCCCGCAAGCGGCGGCCAAGAACTTGTAGCTCCAACACATTCGTTGGATCAATCATGATCATCAGTGTGAGTGAAATTTGTACCTAGATTATCATGAAAACCGCGTAACCATTCACAACGTAAAGGCTTCGGATTTACCAGTCTGCTCTAACCGCAAATCTTAACTCCCCGATGCTTGCCCGTCGAACGGTCCAAGGTGTCCAAGGTTTGAATCCAAGTCGTTCCTATGACATTAATGGTTCGACAACGCGTATGCCGCCAGGCTCGAATCCTCGGGGATTTAGTCCAATGGTCAGGGGCGTGAACTCTATTAATGAGAGTACCATACAAGATTAATTCTTCTTCAAAATTCGGACAGGCTGAATGTAGCTATGTTATCGCATGGTTATGTGAATTACCACACCCCTCCGGAGCTGAAGGTGCGTTGACACGGACCCCCACGGTTATGCTTCTGCCTGTCAGATTAAGGTAAAATACGTGTACGTCAGTTCTGTCAGACAACCTTATATCAGGAGCAGGCTGTCTTTTCCGCAGGTGGTACTCGTGTCTTTTATGTCACCCATTGTACATTCTGAGCTCAGGATGATACCCTTGAAGCCTTCCCTTGTCATTCAATCCCCAGTGGCGGCCTCGAGCTACGTGCAAACCGAAAGATTCAAGAGGGGGCCTACTTTTTCTTATCCACACATTTCGTTCTTCCGGTAAGCACAACTCATACGCCAGAGAAAGTCCACTCAATCGGGTCCTCTAGCTCCTTACTGTTAGACATGCAAATATATAGCCCTTCCGTTAAAGTGGTGAAGTTACCTGCGCTAGAGATCTCGCAACCTCGTCCGGTGTTTTGCGACCAGGATAAAATCGAGGGAAAAATTATGCTCGATCCCAGCTTCCAGAACGGTCGTTTAACGGTCTCTGTATGTTTCTCTCTACCCTTGTCCCTTCTCTCGGCTGATAGATGGTCAGCTGGAGGGAGCCTTTGAATATTCGTCTGTCGAGGACAATCCGTATGACCAGTATTCTCATAACCCGACAGTCAGAAAACATCGACATGTATTCTTATCTTCATCGGCTACCATTCCCATCCCATCTGTCCCTAATTCTCGATCGACCATCCGTGAGGCGCTAAGCCGCAAGCGGCCTAGTACGTTGAACGTGAACAGTCCTGCATCCCGTTCTTGCGAATTCAGTTTCGAACTTCCTCGTGAGTCTCAGCCGGGCGAGGAGATGCCATCGACGTTTTCATCCAAGACTCCTCCCGGGGATTTGCGAAGACAGTCACGCACGGAGGAACTTGAGGTCACATACCGTATCACGGCAGTCTGGGAAGCATCTGATGGGTCTGAGCCGAAAGCCATGTGCGTCGATTGTACATGCGAGATAAAATAAGATCTGATCATTTTCTCCCAGATTAGAAGCCCCTGTATTATTCCAACCGGACACCGATTTCCAATCCTTTGATGGTTCTACTATGGAACCGAAATCTTGGTTAGAAATGCCTTTGATCCCTGAGCGTCCGATTCCGTTCGGCTGTGCGGTGAGTGGATATGGGGGTTCATTGTCAAGGTGAAGCTGATGGTGCTCGTTACAGGTGACACTTCCCCGCCCCCAGTCATTTTCTCGCTGTGGTTTCGTTCCATATTTTGTTGTGTTCGCAACGAACACTAGATCACCATGTTTAGTCAAGGAAATCGCTGCCGATGCAACGATAACTGTATCTCTTATCCGCAAAATCACCATAACCCCGCAACACACGCCGCAATCACCGACTCCACCAGACACACCACCTTCCAGCGATGAGTCGGACAGCCAAACATCCTCATTCGCACCTCGCTCCAGGCTGCTCAGACGCTCGGACAAGATACTTCCACGATCTCACTCTCAGTATAAGTCTTTTTCGGGAAGCAAACCCCTGCCCGAGCTCTCACAAGAGGTTTTTTCTGTGTCACGAACGCTAGAGACCCAGCTTTCCATCGGTTTCCCAAAACGTCCTCGGGTGAATGCTGCGTCGCAGAATCTTCCTGATGGACTCTACAAGGGAAAGGTGCAACTATCCAAGGGCATGTTGCCTAGTATGGACTGGCCTGGAATAACCGTCAAGGTGAGAGCTGTCGCTATGTATGGCGATTGAGCGTATCTTACCCTCTTCTCTAGTATTACTTTGATGTTTCTGTCTTGGTCGGGCAAGACAACGTGAGGGCGCGGGTCCCGATCAAAGTTTATTAACCCTCCTCTCCTCTCTTGGGTGAGCTTTGGCGACCATCCTTGCTGGTTTAGAGATGGCTGCGCCATCCACAATGCATCTATCTTTTTTATTCGTATTACTGTATTCAACTCAGCTCATATATTGGACTCGTGCATCATGGTTTATTAGGCATTGTAGAGCATGTATATCACTGAACACGTTTATGCATACTTATGCATACTATATTTTCTCCATTCTTGTGAGCACCGTGAGCACTCTAACGCAGGCAGGGGATGATTACTACATTCGGCAACGTTCGCACTCGCCGCTCCGAGTCAGACTGGTGTGTTTTGGCTTCACCTCGGGCGGCCAAGTTTCAAGGATTTTCGCAAGTCACCACCTGGGACTTTGATACAAGCATCGAGACGAATTGCCATCCACATCCTCGAGTCGACCACCCGGTAGAGAGTCACACTGCACGAGAAAACGGACGCGATGGACTCCGCTGTCGAACATCCGACCACTACTTGGGAAGCAATGCCGGAAGGAAACGTGTTCTATCGACGTTTACAGCTCTACTCGATACCAGGGAAACTACCCGACTTGAACGACTTTGTCATCTCTGGGTGTCGAAACGGCGGACCCATCGGTACGTGTGCAGGCTGTTTTGCAGCGACGTCGTATGATCCGCGCATATATGTTAATTTTCGCCTCCACTGTATCCTATAGCGCTCATGCGTGACAAGTCAAAGATAATCGCGATCGGTCGCGCCGGTCCTGCTTTCTCGAGGTCTCAGATTCAAGTGTTTTCGTCCGCGGGCGAGGGGTTGCTGTTACTCAGTGTGGATATTCTGCTGTTCCTACACTTTGGGTGATGATAGCTGACGAGCTAGTGAACAGTGGGATCAGGGGAGAATCGTTCGGTTTGGATGGACTACCGACGAACGGTTGGTAGTGCTTAACGAAGAGGGTGTCTATCGATTATACGACCTCCAAGGCGACTATCAACAACACTCTCTCGGATCAGAGGCCGCAGAAATGGGAATAATAGATGCCCGGATCCATGAGAATGGATTGGTGGCTCTCACGACTTCATTGACGTTCCTGGAGATCAAGGATTGGGAAGGCGGCAAGCCGCTCACTTTGGCGAATCCTGGTGTGTGTGTGGTGACGTGTCTGTGTGTTTGACGTGGGAGGACTGAAATGGCGGAACGATAGGATTGTCTGAGCCACCACATGCGTGGGCTGTCATTCCACCTGACCAGAACATCTCGCGGCACGTTGAGGTGTTGCTGTCGATGGAGACGACGATTCTGGCTGTCGATAATCTGGAGAGCATGGACCAGCGTGTAGCGCGCGGGCCATTTTTGAAGGTGTCTCCGTCGCCGAATGGCAAGTTGTTGGCGCTCTTGAATTACACTGGTCTTTTATGGGTCGTCTCGACCGACTTTCAACGCAGCCTCGCAGAATTTGATACTCAAACAGCTGGCGCAGAAGGTCCGGTCAACCAAGTCGAATGGTGCGGGAACGATGCCATTCTCGTTACGTGGAATAATCTTGCATTCTTGGTCGGACCGTCTGGCGACACTCTGCGGTAAGTCACCGCGCGGACTGAGAGTCTCGCGAGGAATGTAAAGTATGACAGGTATTTCTATTCCGGAGCGACTTTTGCAATCACAGAACTCGACGGCGTGCGCGTCATCGGCCAAGAAGTCTCTGATTTCGTACAAAAAGTACCCGGTATGGATGAATGCTCGAATGGATGATGCATCGCGGAACTAATCCCACCGTTAGCATCGTCGATGTCGGTGTTCCGACCTGGTTCGACCTCTCCATCTGCCATGCTGTTCGACGCATGGGAGAGTTTCACTCGGCGTTCGTCCAAGGCAGACGAGAGCATTCGGAGCATTCGACCTGAACTTGCAGCGGCTGTCAACGAATGTATCGACGCTGCAGGTCACGAATGGGAACCGTACTGGCAGCGCCGGCTTCTCAGTGTTAGTCTCCTTGCGACCTCGCAGTTGTCCATTCTTTTTTACAAAGTGGTGTCCTTTTTTTATTTCAGGCAGCAAAGTTTGGTTGGGGATTCTTGGATCTGTACAACCCTGGTGATTTCGTTGCGATGGGGCAGGCACTGAAGGTGTTGAATTCGGTCAGGTTCTACGAGATTGGGATACCGTTGACCTATTCCCAGTAAGTAAAAAAAATAAGTCTCATGTTTTCGCCATCTTGCTGATAGGTCGTACGCGTCAAGATATCAATACGTCTCCCCGATGCATCTCATCACCCGACTAACATCGCGTAACTTGCACCTTCTCGCCCTTCGAATCTCGTCATACCTCTCACTCAAGGCGGACATCGTCTTGAAACACTGGGCCAGTGCAAAGATTGCGCGTTCTAAATCATCCGCCACGGACACCGAAGACGCTGAGTTGTGCAAGGTGATCGTCGACAAATTCGAGAAACTCGGAAAGGGCGCGGTGAGTTACGCAGATATTGCACGTCGCGCATGGGAAGTCGGCAGGGCAGGTCTGGCGACCAAGGTGAGCACGCGCTTCGTTTTCTTCGCATTTCCCTGCGTCCGCCGTTGCCCACGTTGACTCGCCCCCAAGCTTCTTGACCACGAGACACGCGCTTCGGATCAGGTACCACTCTTGTTGACGATGAAGGAAGACAAGTTAGCGTTGTTGAAGGCGGTGGATAGTGGGGATACCGAACTCGGTACGTGTCTGTATGTAGCTTCCGCAACGAGTAGATTTACTAAACGTTTCAGTGTACCATGTTCTGTTGCACTTGCACAAGCGACTCTCCCTCGGCACCTTCTTCCGTCTGATTGAGGACGGGGGAGAACGCCTTGCACCTGCTAGCAGGCTACTACAAGTGTATGCTCGGGAACAAAACAGGGAAATGCTGCGCGATTTCTACTATAGCGACGACAGAAGAGTAGAGAGTGCCGTGCTAGCACTAGAAGAGGCAAGCCAAATGATGGTGCGTGTGGGTGGCTTTCGTCGACTTCGTTCACGTTTGTCATCTTGCAAGATGTAGGACCAAGCAGGCACGATCGCTTCTGTCAAGGCTGCGGAAAAGTTCTTTTCCGAGGACAAGGATCGCGGTTTCGAAGCCAAGGTTGCGCTCCTTTTTTTTTATTCGGGGTTCTGGAGACTGATATGAGGCGCATTGGTTTGTCGGAAATGCAGATGATGGACGAGAGCGCACGTCTGCTGGCGATGCAACAACAGCTTGAGAAGGACTCTGATGGCAAGGTCAAATTCTTTGGACAGAGCGTCTCCGAGACGATACGTACCTGTCTGATGAACGGGATGAGCAAGAAAGCAGACAAGGTCAAGAGCGAGTTCAAGGTGCCCGACAAACGGTGCGTGGTTGTCCGTCTCTTCGTGCTAGGGTCGTCGTCGCAGTTTGGATATTAGACTCAATGCCATCTTTTTTTTTTACGTAGGTTTTGGTATATCAAATTGCATGCATTGACGGCGCTCAGAGACTTTGACAGTCTCGACACGTTTGCGCGATCGAGACGGAGTCCGATCGGATATGAGGCGTTCGTTCGACATCTCGTCGTAGCTGGGCATCTCAAAGAGGCTGCGAGCTACGTGATGCGATGTGACGCACCGAAGAGGGTGGAACTGTATGTCCTTTGCGAGGACTGGCGCGGGGCCGGGAGAGAGTGCAAGGAGCGAGGCGACAAGAAAGGACTGGAGTATGCTCTCTTTTTTTTACAAGTCCTTTTTAAATCGTTACTGACGCATTTCGATCAGAGCGTTGAAGAAACAGTGTCCAAACACGTTGATCGCACGAGAACTGGATATTCTAAGTGCCTCGATGAAATGAGGGTAACCGTGGCCATACGTTGCGTCGTGTTTCGTCTGTTTCCGTTTGGTTGTTACGTGCGCTTTTTCGACGTTACTGGACCCTCTGATTCATGATGACCACGTCCGCGTGAGACCAGGTTTGAAAGACAAGACTTGTACATTCGCCTGGTTCATCGGGTCCATCCAATTCGATAGTAAATATACTCTACATCATCGTCCGTGTGGCTCCTCTCAGACTTCCGATCTCCATAAGCTTCACAAACAATAGATTCCTTCGAGAGAATGGTGAGCTCTCGCTGTGATCCCTTCGAACCACGACCCTCGAAGCTAAACACCTCTTCGACGGTGCTGGACTCGAACGCATGCTTTGGCCGGAGAGGGACGACAAGGTGAAAGATGGGATCCTCGTTCGAGCCGTCGGGATAGGAGAGGAGAGACGCGAGGCAATCGCGTATCCAAACGGCATGCTGAGGTTCATACACAATGTCAGCGCCAAAGACGACGTCGAACGGGGTCGACAAGATGTCGGGTATGGGCAGGGTCATCGTTGATGAAAACGAAGACCAATCCAGAGGATGACTATGGACAAGGATCACTGTGTGGTGGTCGGTGTCGTTTTCGTCGGGAACGGTGGGGAAGTTGGCGTCGATGTTGGATTGGAGGTTGGCTAGCACGGCGGGATAAAAGTCTGTGAGGACGATGGTCGCTCGAGGGTGGAGCGTGAGGGTCGGATCTGGGTTTGGGCTCTTGCAGGGAAGCAACGCCTGTAACAGTTTTGCTATCGTCAACCCGACCAACCCAGTACCTGCGCCTAGCTCGAGGACGCGAAGTGGACGTTCCCGAATATCGAGACCATCAGTATCACTGCCGGTAGTAGATAGGCCCCACCGCGCGCCAGTCGCGCATCCCAAACCAAACCAATCAGGACGTTCTGCGATCATCTCTGCGAGTACACATGCCCCGCCCCACGTCTGCGCCCCAACGCTCGCGTAATCGTGATTGTCCAGGGGGATGTCCGTCAGGTCGACGTGGACTGTCCGAGTCATGATCTTGTTGGAGTCGATGCCACCAGCCATTGGCATGGACGCTGGCACGGGGGTTTCGAAAAAGAATCTGCGGTGGAGTTTGGGTGCGGCGGCGACGCCGGCGCAGGTCGCGAGGAGGGAGGCTGCTTGTTGGATGAGCGTGTCGGTGTCCATGGGGAGACCAGAGGACAAAGGGGATTGGGTGCCGGTGTCGATGACAGTGCCAGTGGGGGTAGATGTTAGCAAGGACCACTGTTCCTGCCGAGATTCGAGTTGGACGATCAGCGCAGTGAGCCAGCGGATTGCATAGGCGCGTTCGAAAGCATCGGATTGGACCCATCGGACGCCTTCGTCGTCGTGGTCAAGTGACGAGACTGCATTCCCGTCACGGTCTCGCCGTCGTCTGCGAGAGCCGCGCACTTGGGGACGATAGAGCGAGTGAAGGAATTGGAGGAGCTCGAAGAGCTGTGTGGACGTGAACGCGGCGATGTTGGCGATGGGCGGAAGACGTGACGTTGGCGGTTGGATCATCGCACCTCAACGTTGAACATTGCCAAAAAGTCATCATGGACGTCGCGATGAACTTGAACCCGACCCAACCATCCACATCGTCCTTTGGTACGCCCCATGCGTCCCAATCCCAGTCCTCTACGGCATCCGCTTTTTCGAGCCTCGCGTCGATCCCGGGGCACTCTTCCAGCTTCAATTCGACCTCGTCGTCCTTTCCAAGTCTGTCTCAAGAGACGACCGGCGTGGCTACCAGCACCACCGGGTCGACGCTCATAAACCCAAACTCGCCGGAATTGTTCAAGCAGAACGTACAGATCGCCATGGAACAGGTCGTTCGTGCGAACGCGCTCGCGCGGAGCGCGTTGAACGGCATGTACGTCCAGCCCGAAATTCCAACTTTCTGACGCTCAACCCCCTTTTTCGCCAGACAACATGCCTACCAGACAGACGTCCATCCAGCACAAACACAAGGTTAGCACCGTGCACTCCTGCTCCTTCCCCGACGATGTCGTCCGTGTATTTACATAAAAAATGAAAAAATTTCCCCCAGCGGACTTGACAGCACTCGATCAAGCCATACACGCCCTCGCCGAGGTGCTCAGACAATCCGGCGTCGGCGCGTACCCGCTCCCTGTACCCGTTGACAGTGCACGGAACGCGGCGAGTCCACCGACCGAGCAGCAGCTCATCGCGGACACGACTCGCGGCGTCCAGCAGTCATACGAAGTGTTCAAACGGATGCAAGAGAGCAGTGCGGTCGTTGCCAACCTCTTGGCTGCTCCAGAAAACTTGGGACGACCAAAGGCGCAGTGATTGTGGAGGGTCTGGAATGACGAGGAATACACGTTGATGTTGATTGGTGCATCAGAGCTGAACAATTTCGTTCGAAGCGTGCGACCGAGGTTCGAGAATCGCTGATGGCATCAACGAGGAACGAAAGGGGCAGAGAAACGGCGCCATCACATGAATCCTGACTTTTGGGTGTATTCGGACGACACGATTGAATACATTTTCATCTACATACTGAAGCCCCATCTTTGACTTGTATCAGCACACATTTCCGGGTATGAGGATCGTTCAACGTGACTGGGTGGAGTTGACGTAGATGGTGCTAGAGACACACAGGACCTGTGGGAATGATCAGCGACCTCCGGTCATCACAATACATGTAAAGGCTTGACCTCTTGAGGGTAGAGGTTCGTGCACGTCTGGTTCAAGTTCGGGTTATTCTGGAGGAGCGTACTCTCCGTGATGTTGAACATGTCCGCGATGGAAATACAACCGTCCCCGGACTGCACGACGTAGGTGGTTTCGCAATCTTGGCCGGTGAGACCCAAGCAGATGATCTATAGAGGATTAGGTGGACTACAACGGCGTCGTAGAGGAGGCCTGACCTCGCCAATTTGAAGGTTGTCACAGTTCGCGTCGATGACTCCAGTATTCACAGTTGCGAGCTGGTAGCTGTGGGTTGTTGAAAAAGTGCGATGAGTCGTCGATACTCGCGGGACAGTCGGTGGACTTACGTGGAGACGTTGTACTTGGCAGATATGATGTCACAAGTATCATAGGCAACGACGGTCGCATTGCGATCGCAGTTGGCGGGGAGGGCGGCTTGGGCTGCAACAAGATTGAGAACCAAGAGTGAGGGTACGGCGTCGCAGTAACCACGCACCCTGGAAAACGGCTGTAGCAGCGAGCGCAATGGTGGCGATGAGACCAAACATGTTGAACAAGAAGCAAGTTTTTGGAGTTCGCGGACGACTGCCGTTTCCTCTGTAAAAAGCTGTCGCTTTTATACCTTTTCTACCCCCACTGAAGAATCCATGGGGGTTCTATTTCCCTCGTTTTTCTTCACGACGGCGATCACGAATCCCCGGTGGTTCGAACTCGAAGCCAAACGAACATCGTTGTAGCACTACCCACGTCGTTCGTGACATGGGAAGGCGTTCAGGACGGCGAAGGATGAGCACCGCGTTTGGCGGTGATCCTGTGTGCAATGTGACCCAGACCTGGCGCGCAATTGTCAGGCGTGGAGCAGGACTTGTCCTTAGCGAAGAAAGTGCCGTATGCGACGTCGGCTCAGATGGCCGTCATGTGAGTCCACTTGCAAAGTGAAGTGAGTGAGTGTGACAAAAATCTGTCACAAAGGATCATCCGAACAATCATGTCAATATGGATTCGTATCACTAGACCATGAAGTATCCCAAAGTCGCGGGTGGGTCAAGACTTCCACTTTATCGCCTCTTGGTTACGATCAACCCCAGGTTACGAGCTCATCAAACAAGTCGGCGGGGGTAGTTTCTCCAGGTAACGATCCCTCCGAGCACTGATCCCTTTGTCCGCTCACACGATTACAGCGTGTTTCAAGCCGTGCACGTCGAAAACCATCAAGTCGCAGCATGCAAACTGATCTACATCACCGACGAAACGACCGACAAGGAACGCAAATCCGTAGACAAGGAAATGAAGATCCAAGCCGCCATGAAACATCGCAACGTCCTCGAATTCATCAGCGCCGTCGTCGTCGAACTCAAATACAGGCATCACTATGTACCAGGCATCTACATGCTCCTCGAGTTCGCCGCGGGAGGCGACCTGTTTGACAAGATCGGTGGGTGTCATGTCAAACGAGCGGTCGTATCATGGCGTTCAAGTCTGCGACAGCCCCGGACGTAGGTACCGGCGAGGACGTGGCGCATCTATATTTCAAGCAGTTGGTGGACGGGATGGCACGTCCCCTCGTTTCCGTGTCCTCTCGCGCCACTCGCTCAATGTCGTGCAGGAATTCATTCACGCGCAGGGCGTGTGCCACAGAGACCTCAAACCCGAAAACCTACTTCTCGATGCCGCAGGAACACTCAAGATATCCGATTTTGGCCTTTCTGTCGTCTACAAACAAAAGGAGACCGGCAAGACGCGCCTTCTCACAGAGCGCTGTGGCAGCTTACCCTACATCGCGCCTGAAGTGTGTGGCTACGCCTCGTTCCTCGACAAGTGTGCTCATCCAAAACGACAGCTGCATTATGAGGCACCGTATCAAGCCGAGCCTATCGATATATGGGGCATGGGTGTTATCCTGTTCACACTTCTCGTCGGGAGTATGTGTCCCACGCGTCGACTGTTGGGATGTTTCTGACCCTTTATTTAGACACCCCATGGGATGAACCGACTGATCGCAGCTCAGAATTCTGCAGCTATCTCTCTGGAGAGATATTCAACGAAGTACCGTGGACCAAATTTGGCACCAATGTGCTCTGTGCGTCTACTCTCCCCTTTTTGTGACAGCGACCAAACCTGTTGCGTAGCTCTGATCTGTGGCATGCTCACTCTGGAATCCGACAAACGCATGACTATGTCTGAAATCCGTGCGCACCCTTGGTGTACAAGGTAAGTCGTAACAACAGCGGAAATGCATCGTCGTTCACTCCCACTAGACCGAGCCAGATTGCTACACACGGCGTGCAAGCACTGGCTGAACAACTCACCCAATCCTTGCGCGATAATGGTGATCTCATGTACGCCAATCCTGACCTCTCGGGCGCTAGGTAAGCGTTTCTCACCGCTCAGACAAGCGGTACTCGGCCGACCTCAAAACGTCTCCTCTTCCAAAGCTTGCGTGAAGACGACGACATCATGTCCTCTGCCCAATCCCAGTTCACGCAATCCCTCCTCTTATTCGTAAGTCGCCCCCTTTCCCGATAAGTCTGTCACCTTACGTATGACTTCGTTCGAATCACCCAGTCCCAGACCCAAAACGGCCGACGCTACACTCCGCAACTCACTCGCTTCTACACCTCGATCGGACCAGGCATCCTCATCGACCTCGTCAAAGAAAGCCTCGACACCCTCGGGGTCAAACACAAGAACGCCCCCGTCGTCGCCGGGTCGGGCTCGGGACCGAGGGCGGTTCACCGACTGAGGGTGGGCGGGTACGACAAGCGTAAGATCTTGTTCAAGGGGTGGATCGAGCTCGAGAAGTTCAGTGGGATGCAGCATGATTCGGGGGCGTTTTGTGTGATGCAGCGGGACGTGGTGCGTCGCGCTTGGGCTTGGGTTGTTTTGTAGGCTGATGGAACCCCCCCTCCTTTTTTTTTGTGGGATAGGGAAATCCGATCTCTTGGAGGCAGCTTTGGAAGTCGTTGATTCGTTCGCCGGCAGTGAATCCTCATGTGTTGCGAAGGTGCAGGACAGGCGATGATGAGTAGGAATGCATAATTGGACTAAACTTTTTGATTACAATCAGTAAAATCCACAAGATGATACCCTTGAGCAGAAACTTTTCGAGATTGTATCATGATTCACGAGTCCAGTACTGGAATCAACCACACATGGAATGATTCTAACTTATTGATGCTCGTGGATTACAACCAAAAGGAACACCGAGATTACATGATACACTGAATGCAGATGATAAAAAGATGTCGAGCCAATAAGAAAACAACAAAGAGACAGGCCTATATCTACACTTCTTGGCTGGCACCGTCCTTCTTTCCTTTGCTGTGACGGATATCAGGCACGCATAAGATCGACTGGACCGAGTGAACACACCTCGTTTTGCTGGGCAAGAGCTCAGGGTTGATGAAGGGGACGACACCACCCTGGGATATGACCACGTCACCAAGGAGTTTGTTCAACCTGAAACAAATGTTAAGCGAAATCCTCATGTTGGACCCAGGACTTACTCCTCGTCATTCCTGATAGCGAGCTGGAGGTGGCGAGGGACAATACGTTGTTTCTGAATAACATTAAACGTCATGGCGCAACCTCGATATCCTCACCACACCCACCTTGTTATCACGGGCGGCATTTCCAGCAAGCTCAAGAATCTCGGCAGCAAGGTACTCCAAGACTGCCGCAAGGTACACTAACAATGCACATGAGCCACTGAGTAGTGAATGATGGGATAGGATAGGCTCATACCTGGTGCACCGGCACCCACACGCTGGGCGTAGTTGCCCTTTTTCAATAGACGGTGTACACGGCCGACCGGGAATTGGAGACCGGCCTTGGCAGAACGGGATTGCGCCTTGCCTTCAGTACCGGCCTTACCACCAGACTTTCCAGCTTTGCCTGTGGATCCCGTAAGATTGAGAGTCGCCCAGAGCGTCTACCCACAGAGCACGCACCCTTTCCAGACTGAAAAGTGCTAATGTGAGACGCATGTTCATCGCAGCAAAAATGAGTGTTGACGAACCATGTTTGAATTGCACAAATATACAAAAGGAGGTGGTAGAGAGTGGGTGGTGGTGGTGGTGGTAAGAGGTCAAGAATGGTCGGTCAACAAAGTGTGCGCGTCTCGCGTCATATATATAATGGTCACGTGACACATACCGTACTGGTACACTTCCAAATTTGGCGATTGCATCCCGAAGATGTCCGTGCACCGTCCAGGCTCGGCGTTTATTATGTTTATCACAGGGACTCCTCAAGCATATATTATACCGCAAGGAACTACTACCACATGGATCAACACAAACGACCGACCGATCCCATTCATACCACATCCACAAGACCTCCATGCATCACCACACATCCAAATGCTTCAACGTCGATACCGACGCCGCATACTCTGCCAGATCCTCCTTCCTGATCAACACTTGCCATGAATCCTATGATTTTCGAGCGAACACCGCATGAAAACCCCCTCAACGCGTTCTGCCGCCACGCGCTCGGAACGATGTCCAGATCTCGGGTCTTGAGATCCCTCAGAGCGGGCAGGGTGAGCGCATCCAGGAAGCAGCCGGCCCCATACAACACGGTGACGTCGAGCGTGAGCGTGGGCACCGCCGCGCGTGCGGAGCGTCCGCATCCACGTCCGTCGTCGTCGTCGCCACGTCGTGCCGCGAGATAAAAGCGGGGGAAAAGACGAATTCTTCGGGGTGGTGAAGCGAAATGAAGGTCGTGCTGGTGACTTGGGCGAGGGTGGTCGAGACCGACGATGGCGACCACTGAATCTGTCGGAATCGAGCCATGAACATCCTGCGTTCCTTACACCGATGTATCAAATCACGATGAACCTGGACGCGTGTTACCTGCTTGGCAGCTGACCGGTAATGTCCATGGTCGAATCTCTGCAACAAAGACGCAGGCTTCGCGGGTGTAGTAAGTTCGATTGGATGGATCGTTTTGAGAGTCATAGAACACTATACCATATACCACCAACTCCCAGTCGAGAATGTGACCGTTGAGTCAATATTCGAGCAGGCTCAGCCACGGAGGTGTGTATCAGCACTCATATACATGCTGTGTGATGACAAGCACTCTAAAAACGACGTAATCAATACTAAGAGTCATATTCCAATGTGTCATGCAAGGTTCAAAGTGTCCCATCTTCGTTGACCCGGCTCCCGCACAACATCCATGTGGGCACACTGAACTTACACCCGACCCAAACAGTGGCGTCACCTGCTTCTTGCCGATTCTATTCCACCGTGAGGCTGGCAATCAAAGTTGAAAGAGTGAATGCGCACCATGACACGGACCCCCGTTGGTACAACCGAGGACTGAGATGCATCGTTCGCTTGTTGCCCCTGATGAAAAGTGAGTGCTCACGACGTGATCTATCGTCGCGAGAGTACACACAGGACCGGCTGCCTTCGTATTTGCATGACCTTGTCCACTAGAGGAAGGGTCCGAACGGCTCGCTTTTGTAGTCTTGGTGTTTGTCTTAGGCTGTGACGCAGAATAAAACTAAACAACGGCACTGACAAATACACCAAAGGGTCAGCACACCTGTTCTTCCGGTTTTTGCTTTTGGGGATCCTGATGGATGGATTTTGCGACCGTTCGCTGGACATTCTTCGTCAGATACGCGCACCATTTATATATCGAAGAACACTGACCAGCCTACGTTGAGCTGCAGCCATTCTGGAAGGTCCCTTGTTTGCATTATTCCCTCTCGCCGGTGATTTGGAGCGAGATCGGGGATTGGCAGGTCGAACGGGCTCCCTGGAAGGCCGATCTGGTTGATGCGATCCTTGGTTCTTCTCACCCCTCCTGATCACCGTCTGCAACCACCTTTTAACCGTCGAGATGCTCTCAGACGACTCGGCAGTATCATGATGCTCCTCTGCAGAAGGCACCTCGGGAGAGGTCATGGGCAGGGCACCTGGCAATTGCGGTAAGGCCTGGGACATGCCTGGCGGTGCTACCTCGCCTTCAGGCAGATGGGTAGAGGAAGCCAGTGACAGTTCCTACAGCGACGTGAACACGAAAGCAAAAGTGCAGTGAAATCAGGACAGACCTCATCATAGTCAAACAGTGGTGCAGGTGCACTAGTTGGCACCTCGTCCTTATGCAGTCATGAAAACTAGCGTCGGAAAGGAAAGGGGCAAAGTCGTACCTCCAGCAGATCACCATCATCGACTTCGCCTTGGTTCTCTGACTCGGGAACACTTGGCGTCGTGGGTTGTTCCTTGTGCGGGAATGCAGGAGTTAGTGTGACCCTTTCGATGGGAGGATTACACACTCGTACCGTAGTCGAGTCTGTTGCGTTGTTGTCACAAGCCCTCGAGGTTGATGATTGCTTGTCTTCTGGCTCATC
Organism: Boletus eberwhitei; assembly: GCA_038090915.1. Lineage (NCBI taxonomy): Eukaryota > Fungi > Basidiomycota > Agaricomycetes > Boletales > Boletaceae > Boletus > Boletus eberwhitei. The sequence continues at coordinate 75,409 of JBBPNO010000061.1, forward strand.
TCGAGGTGTTTCCATGGGTTCTTCTTGAGAAGTTGGTACCTAATATGAGGGAAAGATGATGTGTGCTTCATTCGACAAGCCAACATTGTGAATGCACAAATACTTACATAGAAAGGACCATATGAGTCCGGAAGAATATCGCTGAGATTGCGAATTGTGATTTTCCCATCCATTGTTCCAGTCGCAACATAGCTGCAATCTGTAGAGAGAGCAATTGACCGTATCCTTTCACCATGACTGTCCTTAATTG
>JBBPNO010000062.1:0-75125 GCA_038090915.1 Boletus eberwhitei
GAACATGGTAGTGAAATCTACCGATGTTGGACTACACATGAACTTGGTCAGCTGATTGTTGATCTTTGGCGAATTTAAAACCTGTTCTTGAGTCCATCCATTCCGGAACTGTGAGTATGGATTGTTGACCGAATGTTTGTGATTCTTCGCGGCTGTCATATCATCAATGCTTCAGTAACTGTAATGTCAAGGGTCATTGTGTCAAACACAAATGGAACACACCTATCTTGGCAAAATGAGTGACATCAGCACCATACTTCTCGCAGTATTCCTGCCCCGCGTTGGCAAACATCCTCGGAGCGCCTGGTCCAAAGTTCTCCCCCGTCTTCAAACCAGACTCCAATTCTACGGATTTGATGCCAAACAGTATGGCTGGGGGTGTACGATCGGGAAAGTTGGTTCCTAGACTTCCAGGAGCCATACGTTCAAACCCGAGAGCAAGTGCGCACTCCACAAGAGAGGACTTGACGGCATTGTTGGCATTAAAAAGCGTGGTGCTACCTGTACAACCGTTGTTGTTGACATTCGTGATCGGGATCCCGGTCATGCCGAGGTTGTAGAGGGCGCGCTAGAGGAGCAGAGACTCGTCACAACAACAGACAGTACTGAGTAGAAGGAGCAGCTGACCTGTCCACTCGTCGAGTCGCCGTAGCAGTATCCAACAAAGGCAGTTTCAATCGCATCGTACGTGATACCTGTTATTTGTTGCCCCGTTTCGAACTTGCGGGAAGTGGAACGGTCCTTACCTGCGTCGAGCAATGCCTTCGTCGCGGCTTCTAGGCCCATCTGACGGATGGGATATTTCAGATGTGTCGGAGTGGATGAGATTGCATTATCTGAGACTCACGTCTTCTGTCGTCCTCAGACCCCTGGGCTTTGGGGTTCAATGATGATAAATTCAAAGCCAACAGTAAGTTGGGCTCTCGAAGGATAGCTAGACAGGTACCTTGATAAAAGCGGTGCACCCGCATCCAATTATGAACGTTCTTCTGAGCTTGTTATGCACCATCTTATTATTAGTGACGAAACTATGGAGGAGGGTGATGACTCGCTAAAGCCAACGTGGCCACTGTGGTGTGGGAAATGGTACGGTGTACTGTTTGAACTTCGGTAGTCTCCCACGTCGAAGGTACCCCGGCGGGGAGACTGCCATCAGATCGGGGCAGACAGGATTGGTTCGCGTTAGCCCAAGGAAGGAGACCGACCAGGCGACAGGGGACGCGAGTATACCCCAAACCCCGATCGGACGAAAGACGCGACGAGAGGCGAGAGGGCCACGGACGAGGCGCAACCCAGACCGGGAACGAAGTACTATGGAGCAGGGAGTACCCGAAACTACGCTAAGGAGAACAGAGGCGTCTTACGAATATCAAACATTTCAGTATCATCATGATAAGCGGGGCAATACTGAGGAAATTTGTGTTCGCCGATGTCCCTGTCAATTTGAGTGAATGTGGCAGATGCAATAGAGCCTAGATGGTGCGCAACTTGAAGGACAGTGAGAAGAGGAAGAGGGCTAACATGAGGGGAGAAAGGAAGACAACGAGTTCGGGAGCAGTTCATCGAGCCGACATTGAACTCAGTACTTATGCGATCTTTAATTTACTTTCAAGAAACGCTCGGCAAGTAAAAGCGTCATGTATGAACTCGACGTGAACAGTCTAGGCATCACGGTCAATAATTTTCTAGACTTCTTTTTGCTGTATGGCCCCCAGGTTCCACAGTTTTACGCATTAGACCGTCGTATGCTGAGGTCCAGGGGCATCGGGACATAGGTTGTCATTTTAGGATCATCCACTGGGCTTCGCCGCAAGATCGTTACAAAGTTCAGCCCAACCATTCTGGCCACGCAAGCTTTCAAAGAACATAATTGTCCAAGGTTACGTTGTTGCCAAGGTCTCCAGTATCTGGATGGCTGCCATCATTCCTGGGGGCGGGTTGAAGCGTACTCTGTGGGTCTTAAGAAGTATAGGGGAACTTGCGGAAGAGGTTGACCGTGGATATCCCGGCTTCCTGAGAGACGCGCTCATGTAGACCAAAGCACACACATTACCGTCGGAAGGTGCAAGATTAAAGTTCTTGTAGTTGATTCTCGGACAGACAGGTGGTCAATGCAGTATCGGGGATCTTTTGGAATAGATGCCAAGTCCATCGTTGCCATGCCAGGGAGATCGAGATACTGAACTCGTTGCTTCTCTGTGTCGTAAAGACTACAGACCGATATTCGTATTTTGAAGCTTGGGGATCGCCAGGTCCGTCTACGATCTTGACTTGCTGTTTATGACCGCTTACGACCCGAGACCTTGTTTGCTTGCGACAGAATGAAAAGGAACTCATCGGCACCACCGGGTGGTTCACCAATAGGATCAACTAGAATATGATATAGAGTTGAAGCTTCATTCGCAGCGAGCTGTAGACTGCATCGAATGAACGTGAGCAAAGACCACCTAAAGTAGGTATACTTATCAGGTCCTCTCATAAGTATAGCAGTAAAAATTTCATGAATGCAAGTTTTAATCGCCCTACTCCACTGAAGACACCTCCCGGAGGGGAATTCGATCCTTTATAGCCTAGCAGCTTGGAGCACGTATTGCGACGAATCCTTCGACTTGACTTTGTCTAGATCTGCAAGCGTGACAGGCTTACATTCACATCCATGATTGTATCCCAATCTGTACCGAATGGAAAGGACACGCGGTCAGTAGACGTGGTGAGTTGAACAAACGCTGCGTACCTGGTTCGTCCATCGACACCACCAGGTTTATAAAATTCGGGACGACGCAGGAGACCGACGACCACCGCGCCACCAAGGCCGATGTTGTGCACGAGACCATATTTACCACGTTTGTCTGCAGTGGTAAAAAGTCCCGACGCTTGCATTGGACCAGCCCCTGTACACATCATTACTACTGACGGTGCAGATGAACATGAGAATCCATTGACTCACATTCACGGAGTTGCACTATTGATCACGATTGGGTCAGGGAACGCTATAATAGGGAGAGTGGAAAACACACTGGTGATATAGAAATGCATGCCCAAACCCGTGGCACCGAGCGGGTGTCCTTTAGCTTCAAGACCACCACTGGGATTCACGACGTATTTGCCACCGTACTGTGTGCGCAGGAATGCATTCAAAAATGCCCGGGTGAAGACAATCAATCGTGGACTCACTGTGTTGTCATCATCCTCCACCAACTTGTGAGCTGCGTCAAGGGGACAAAGTCCAAGCGCGGGGTATGTGATGAGCTGGGAAGCGAGGTAGTCAAACACATGTTAAACATAGAGTAAACCCTACATGCCTCATTGGCAGAAAAACAATCGTGGAGTTCCACCACGCCGACCTCATCTCGCCCTTTCCCAGGTGCGAAACCAGCCTGCGCAAACACCTTATCGGCACACCGTTTCGTCATACCGTATCCGACTACTTCCATTGCACTCCCGGACTCGAACGTAGCCGGGTGATCTGTCTCGAGTGCTTGTGCAACAATCTCGATGGCCTGGTTCTCGAGCTTATGAGCATGCACAAAATCCTCCGACGCAACGATGCAACAGGCTGCACCGTCCTACACCCATAACACACTTAGCGGTGACTAGGGAACATGGTAGTGAAATCTACCGATGTTGGACTACACATGAACTTGGTCAGCTGATTGTTGATCTTTGGCGAATTTAAAACCTGTTCTTGGGTCCATCCATTCCGGAACTGTGAGTATGGATTGTTGACCGAATGTTTGTGATTCTTCGCGGCTGTCATATAATCGTGCTTCAGCAACTGTAATGTCATGGGCTATTGTGTCAAACACAAATGGAACACACCTATCTTGGCAAAATGAGTGACATCAGCACCATACTTCTCGCAGTATTCCTGCCCCGCGTTGGCAAACATCCTCGGAGCGCCTGGTCCAAAGTTTTTCCCCGCCTTCAGACCAGACTCCAATTCTTGAGTTTTGGTTCCAAAGAGTATAGTCGGGGATGGACGATCGGGAAAGTTGGTACCCAGACTTCCAGGAGCCATACGTTCAAACCCGAGAGCTAGTGCGCACTCCACAAGAGAGGACTTGACGGCATTGTTGGCATTAAAGAGCGCGGTGCTACCGGTGGAACAGTTATTGTTGACATTCGTGATCGGGATCCCGGTCATGCCGAGGTTGTAGAGGGCGCGCTAGAGGGGCAGAGACTCGTAACAACAACGGACAGCACCGAGTAGAAGGAGCAGCTGACCTGTCCACTCGTCGAGTCGCCAAAGCAGAATCCAACAAAGGCAGTTTCGACCGCATCGTACGTGATACCTATAACGTAGGGTTGAGTATCACCCGTTTCCAACCTGCGGGAAGTGGAGCGGCGAGCCTTACCTGCGTCGAGCAATGCCTTTGTCGCGGCTTCTAGACCCATCTAACGGTTGGGATATTTCAGATGTGTCGGAGTGGATGAGATTGTATTATCTGAGACTCACGTCTTCTGTCGTCCTCAGACCCCTGGGCTTTGGAGTTCAATGAAGGTAAATCCGAGTCAAAGCCATAACAGTAAGTTGGGCTCTCGAAGGATAACTAGGTAGGTACCTTGAGAAAAGCGGTGCACCCGCACCCAATTATAAAAGTCCTTCTGACCTTTTTATGTACCATCTTAATCAGTGACGAAACTGTGGAGGAGGAGATGGTACGGTGGATACAACCAAGTGGTGTGGGGAAATGTACCCGGGTTTCGGCTATTGTTGCTTCCGACATGTCCTCACGCGATCTCGATCAACTACTTATAACTACCGTAAACGACACGATGAGATAGTCGAAGTCTACAATCTTGTGGGCTGTTTCTGGGACCCAAGGCAAAATGCGTGACGAGCTGATTGAAGTGATTCCTGTCACTGTCAAACCGTGATGGGAGACCACACCCACGTCGTTCGAAGCAAAGCAGCCCTGCAGCTCGATCACGCCAACCCGATCTTTGCAAAGTGTCCGATGCTCGTACCATACTCCTGCTCGGTGTCCCCAAACATCCTCGGACCCACAGGCCCAAAATTCTCGCCGCGTTTCCTCCGACTGTATGGTCCTCAAACCAAACAAAAAATTCGGCCCGAGAAGCAAAGTGGTTAGTGAGGCTTTCCGAAGCCATGCGCTCAAATCCGTGCGCACTCCAAAAGGGATGACTTGACGGCATTGATGTGAAAGGGAGCAGTTGTTGACATTCATTATCGGGATGCTGGTCATGCCAAGATTATGAATGGCGCTCTGCATGGAGAAGCTGCTCGCCAATGATCACGCACTGGAAGGATAGGAGATAGTAGGGCCTTCTTGGCCGCCCGTCGAATCACCATAGCAATACCCGATCGACAAGGCGGCCGCGACAAAGTCGTATGTCATACCTCCCAAGTCATGCTTCAACATGCATGTCTACATTAGGCAAATTTGGTGCGCCTTACCTGCATCAAGAAGTGCCTTTGTTCGCAGCTTCCAAACCTATACAATGGATACATGTCGAATTCGGAGCGGACAAAAAGGAACGGGAGACTCACCTCGTTCTCTCGCCCCTGGGCCACGGAGTTCATGGTGGTGAACTTTTTCGCCAATCACAAACAGGTGAGTGAGAAGTACCTTCAACATGGACGCTGTAAATCCGCAGCCAATGGCGAGTGTTCCCCCTGTATTTGAAGTGGTTGTCGTCAATGACAGAGTAGTTCATCGACGGACGAAAATATATAAACATGGTCATGCAACTTATCCTTTCTGAGTTATGGTGTATCTTTGAACTAATGATAAACATAATGTTTGACATCACACAAGTCCTGCCAAGTATGGTGTTATCAGTGAGCCGTTTCATTGCTCTCGGATGTAATTGTCACCAGCTATTACATCCCTAGGATCATGGTGACAATCAATGTGCATCAGGGTCAAAATTTAATATCTTCCGCTGCGGCAAATAGATATACAATCAACCTCCGCACAACCTGATGCTGACAGTTAGCACCGTCCTTCTCGGGGTGTAGTTCCAACTTACCTCCACGTTCACACTGTTCCCGATCAAACGGTACTTGGACTTTGTCGACACACGTGGGGGCCATATGAAATTGATCGAAGATGAATCTGCATCAGTAAAATGGAAGATTCGGAGGAGTTCTGTGGGTGTGAAATATCGGAGACAAAGAGGATCTAATATTCGGACGGCGTTTTCGTCGCCACCCGCACGTGCACGGAGAAACAAGTCGAAAACTTGTGTGGTCTAGAACGCAAATAGGCGAGACTTATCAGTTTAGATTGAAAGGACGCACATCGAGGTTTTCGTTCATCTGGAGAATCGAACCAGCGCGTTCCACAAGCTGGGTGTACCCTAATATTAATACGTTGTGGACGGCTAGTTTGCAAGGAGTGGAAGATCGCTTACCTCTAGTGAAACAGCAAGTTCTACTACCAGACGGTAGTACGATATCAAACAAGCGACCCCACTTGTTCAGCACACGGTCTGGGATTCTGAACTGGGAAAATGTCTCCTTATCCACCATCGAGTCTATATACTGCCTCAGATCTAGTGAGGCTGCGTGCGACGGTTGTTGGGACTCGTTGTGAGGATCATGATATAGTGGGATATGATCAAGTAAATTATCTGACTTGGTCGAATCAAAATGAACGAATTTCAGTGGAGAGAGTTTCGCGAGCAAGTAGTAGCGCAACCGCGAGTTTGGGATGCCGAATTGCAGCGGATTCAGAGCGAACTCCGCCGTGACATATCCGAGTCTTTGCAGGGTAGATACGAGGTGATGTCGCGTCGTGGAGTCCTAATGTGCGGATTCAGAAAGTACTGGCTAGGTGGTTTCCTTGTTCACGCACTTGGAATCCTGCCACGTTCTCCACGAGTATATAACGTGGATGCATGTCATGTGCCGATAGTTCTGGCAAAACGTTGTCTATGAGGTGCAAGAAAGATTGTGCACGTGGATCGGCTGCCCCTTTGGCCAATGGGTTGAGGACGGTGTATGGCTGGCATGATGGTGATAGAAGCCACAGATTTGCATTCAATCGAGAGAGGTCAGAGGCAGTGAGTGTTGAAATGTCTGTCTATTTAGGCCCATCAGGCTAGCGTTGGCGCATTCGACAAAGTAGGAACTGACCTTGCAGACAATGTCCGCGCCAAGGTTCGCAGCATACACTTGGCACGCGGTCTGGTCCCAGTCGTAAGCGGCTACAACAACTGCCCCTGGAATGCCGCTGCGACGGAGCGCTCGATGTAGACCTCCTGACAAGGCGGGTGAACCCAACGGAGAATATTCGACTTCCAAACACACCTATTCCGCAGTAAAATTCGACGGCGCGTACTGTTCTCTGCGAATCTTGTGGCATAGTAACTTGCTCGATTTTGTCTAATTAGTCGACCAATCATCGATCGTCTTTCCATTACGTCAGCTAATTGCAGCCTGACCTCGTGCCCGTCCTGTAGGCTTGTTTCGACCAAGTTTTCTCCCCTCTCCCTCTTCTTCCGTCGTCGACACCGGGTCCGCTCATTGTCTCAACTGGCTAACTGCACATTGCAGTCCGGCTCACCGACATCGTCAGTCGGCCCCGCGCACCCGTTCATGGATCCACATATAGATCCGGACGCCCACATCTCAAGCAACGAACAGGGAACACCCCCGGTCTTGTCTCCCTCACAGGTGATTACCCCGACAAAGTCCAAATCTAGAGGTTTGCTCGTAGACCTTGCCGGGTGGCCATCTTATTTGGACATGCGCGCACAAGCCCCTGGAAGCGAGAATAGTGGCGGTCTGTATCAGCCCGGCAATCTTACGAGGTGCGCCGATCCTTCCCTCCCTCTCTGCATAGCGATATGAATTCTAATCTTGGTGGTACGGTATAGCGAGACCCCTTCCGGGATGGCCCATGCGCTCGGAACGTTCCAAAAGTCAAGTCACCTCCCCACACCACGAAGGTATGCATCCCATCAGCCTGATGCATGTTTTTGAGCATCTTCCAACGATTCGGGCTCTTTATCTTCTATTGGTCTCCCTCTTGGCACATGGTTGACACGAGGTCATTCTAGCCCTGGAAATATGGCATCTTATCTCACGAGAATCACTACTTCCACCCAGAAGTAAGTCACCAACCGAGTTAGGAGCTTCCGGTCATTTTAACTAGGAAATGGTAGCTTGCAGCCGGATCTAGAGTCAACTGTACTACCTACAGAGTTCCGATCCCATGCGTATGTCTGCTTGATTGGCTATACCATACCTGTCTTACGTGGATGCTGTAGGTCTTCCTCTTCACCACCGTTTCGACCACATTCAATTCCAACACCGGATTCCAGGTATGCAAGGCCATATAGGTCACAGTGTGGTTCTCACGTATGCATAGCCCGCTGGTAGTTCAGTTTCGCAGCAACGGACCACATTTGTCATCTCAAATTGCGCGTACCAATAGCCACCATGAGTGAGCCAGTCCATTGTAAATCAGCTTACACACAACTTACGCGAGTTGCAGTAGTGGCTCTCCGACCCCAAGCAAAAGGGATGGGTTGCGATCTCGGTATGTAGACATATTAGACTTCGAAGATGAGGAGGTTTATACTGCCCCTTAGAGCATCCACTCCGCCACGTACCCCTTCACGGCATGCGTCGACACGTCCAGTAACTCCTGTGTTCCAATCCCGTCCTACCACACCTATTCAACGGAGACCGACTGAACAATCCTCACCTTCTTCGTCCCGTCTCGATAACCTGCGTTCCAATGACTCGACAACCAGTTCTCCATCGCAAAAAGTAAAGGATGAGCCTGGGGGTGAGGCTGCCCATATCCGTGCCCAGTTAATCGAAAATCATCTTGCGTCCACTCAGGCAGCTGAATCGCGCCGGCCTGACTACTTGAAACGGATGAGACGCTTGGCACCTTCAAACAGTACTGGCGCCGGTGGAACATCGTTCACTTCCGATCTGGGAGGTAAAGACGGATCCTTGTTATGGTCGTCAGCCAACGTGGGTGTCATCGACAGTCCTGTCAAAGGGAAACGGATTGCTCTATTCCAGGAGACATCCGAGGAGAGTTTTGAAGAGAGTTTGATGGCTGGAGGATATGGGCGTTATGTGAGTTAATCTTTTCCAGTCTCGCCGTGATACCAAGGGGTTGGACTGGATCTCTCATCTGATGCGGGTCTGTTTTCAATGGTATCTAGCGATCTGATAGGCCTTTTTGGAAACTCGACGAGGATGCTGAAGCGGCGCCGAATCGACTTGGTGATGCAACGGAAGAAGAGGGGCTTGCTCCTGGGTTGGTATTGACCGAAGACGGAAGACGGAAGAAGGCCAGACTGGCTGCGTTTCTTGATCCGCCGCGGGAGCCGTCCTCCGCTACCCAACTATTCCCCGTCGAGATCGAAGGCTGTGGCAGGGTACTCATGAGAGTCGAACCCTCGGAACCGCAACCGCCGCCTAAGCCCACTCCAAAAACGAAACGGTCACGCAAAAGAAAGAATATGTCGGCGGATATGAAGCAGGACGTCGTCAAAGGCAGTATTGCGGCTCCGGAAGATGGTACGATTGATGGGCCGAACTGGCCGGATACGGAGTTTCCATGGCGGTCCCGTTTGATGACACAGGAAGGGCTCTCAAGTGCGGAACGAGAAGAACGGCTGCGGTATATTGAGAGCTTCCTCGATAGGGACTCTGACGAGGACGTAGAAGAAGGGCATTCATCGCCGAGCCGACGTAGTCTTGATGAAGCGTCTTCGCGAAGCCCTCGACCAGGTCGAGGCAAGATGTATCCACTCCTTTCCCACTCCAAGAAACGCCCACGTGGCTCGACGACGCTTTCTCTCATTCGCAGCGACCCGGCAGACGCCAAAACCGCCCTGCTATCCAAGAAGTCCATACGGGCCGTCCAGCTCCGCCTTTTGCGCCGTCGGAACACCGATCGTACCGCCAACGGCGGTGACAGCGAAACTTTGTGTGTCTGTCAAGGACGAGATGACGGCCGCCCGCTTGTGCAGTGTGATGCCTGTCAGACATGGTATCATCTGGAATGCATTGGGATCCAGAGTACGTCGGAACTAGGCAGGGAGGAGGATCCTTGGTTCTGTGCCAACTGCGTCGAGGTGAAGACGCCACCGCCAGTCGATATACTGTCAGAACCGACATTCGTACCGACCGACGACGGCGAGCATGGTGCCGGTAGGCGTAGTAGCGCTGGCCTGGAAGAGTATGACCCACTATTTCTCAATGCCGGGCTCAATCCGTCGCCTGCGACGCCTTGGACGAGGTCAGTGAGACCGCCGACGACACCTCCGCGAACACAGCACGCTCCAAACACCACTTCAGGATCCTCATGGGACGAACCGCCGTCTTCATCGTCCCGTGGGGACCCACGTACGCCACAGTTCAATACAGCCTCGGCATTCGGAGATATGGTACGGGTGTATGGCACGACACCGGGCCGTTTGCTAGAGCCCTCGTCATCGACTGTCATTGACGGGGCCCAGTTTGATCCCACGTCAACGCCATCTAGAGGGATAAAGTTTGGATTACCTTTCACGACACCCAAGGGATTGTCTTCATGGCAGGGCGTCAGGGGTACTGGGCAAGAACTGTTTCACACACCCCTGCGTCCCGGAGAGGATGGAAATGCGGCATCAAGTTCGAGGTACTATGGTCAACCCTTACTTTACCACGGCAGGGTCGGGGAGGTTTCCGAGGAAGGGCCTTCAGGGGTGCATGCGTTACATCGGACAGGTGGGACCACTAACGTCACGCCTGTCGAGAGGGATGCGTTGGACGGACCGAAGCGGTTGCAGGTGTTGGAGTCGCCGCTGGGAGCGAAGAGGTCGAGACGGACGGTTGATTCTTGACGTTGGTGACGTGAACGTCTACACGAGAGTGCAATTTTGACCAACTCGTTTGCGTGATTTTCGTTCACGGGTGAACCGTATGAGTAAATGAACGAATAATTTTATTTTGGCTAACTACGGTTTAGTAATAAGCTCAGACGTAGCATGTGAGATTAGTTCGTTAGCCCAAAGGAGCTAAAGTAGTGATTGGAGTTGTTCAGGCAAAAAAAAATCAGGGGGGACAGCCTTGTGGTACGTACGGCGGCCAAACAGCTGATGGGAAGCGTCTCACAGAGGACTCCAAACACCATGCAGAAGATGAAGTGACCTCTGTGAGCACGTCGTGGTTGTAAGAAGCCCGAATTGCAACGAACGACGGACAGACGGTGAATGGTCGCCATAGCTGCACACCGAAAGGAACACATGGAACGAGTGCCAGTCTCCGAACCGGCGGAACCGGATGAGTCGGGAGTCTCAAGCTGAGATGATCGGACATAAGGAAGTACCTCGGTAGCACGAACGTGACTGTATGGAGGCGGAGGATGACGATCATGCAATTCGCGGGCGAGGACTGGTAGGGGCGAAAACCAGGGCGGCGAGTGCAATGTGTAGAAAGGAGAGCGTGGCCATGTTAGGTTCAACGAAGCTGAGAGAGGGATGGAACGAGACGTATAGATCCATCACGAAAGTCTCGGGAGGAAATGGGAGAAAGACTTGCTGGGCGTGGGATGCGACACGATCAACATATGATATGCGTTGGCGAGCGATGGGGGAGAGGTGTTAGAGGTGTGCACGTGGACGATACAGGGACCGCGTGGGATTAGAATGTAGGAGCCCAAGGGTGGGTGCATTAGGAGTGGACAGAGTGGACATGAGACTCACAGAGGTGCGGTGACCTGTGACGACCTGAGGCTGGGACACAGGGTGAGGTGGAAATAAGATGGTGACGAGTGTGTAAATCAGCGGAGGTGGGGAACATGGATCCGTCAGTTGCAATCAAGGTATCACATGAAGAGAGGGAGAGAGGAAAAATACATGAAAAAAGGTGCACACAATGTCCTCGACAATGGTCAAAGGTAGGTCTAATCAGGCCATGATCCATGAGATTGTATACCAGCGCTCGGTTTATATATACCCTCTGCATCGCAATGTGATGATCTGCGAGGCAGCCTTGGTCTATGAGTGGTTTGAGGGCGGCAGCATCAACTTCGTCGATCCCATGAAAGTAGACCCTCCGAATACAGTCTGGTCTGCTATAAGCCACACGGATAGGGATAGGCAGTGAATCTGATGATATTTGGTGCAGATGGGCAACTGCAGCCCAATGATCATGACGCTCGCGAGAGTTGTGAGCTGACAAGGTGAACCAACTGTTGAGACTCATCACGGGTAGAGGCGACCTGTCCTTTGGCTTGAATTGTGGCAGTACTGGTCTTGTGAGCTAAATAGAGACATTGTTTCGTGGCGTGAACAATAAGAATAGGGTGATTGATGATAATCTTGGTGGTGGTGGTGCTAGGCCCTATATGGCCACGTTACGTTCAGTTATCGAACAGACTAGTAAAAGTTAATTTACTAACACCCTGAATACGACGTTAATAGTATGTAATTCAAATCAGTATGGAAAACTTTTCAGGGAAATGTTTTTTTTTTTTTGCCGCCATCAAATCATTAACATTCTCAGATACGTTTGGGACACTCACAGGTTGACACTGGGACAATTTACATAAATTCGACGACAGCTCGGTTAAAATGCACTAGCGCTGGCAACTTCGAGGAGGTGGGGATTGTGTGCTCGCCGCATCGACGATCATGCGAGGATACAATTTGGTTGCCCTTGCAACCACCGCTTCTTTCGGAAGTAGCTCGCGTGACCGATCAAAACGATATTTGCCTGCACGGGTGGGTAAAACACCTGGAAGATTCTCAGGCGCTGCTGAAACACCAACGAGCTGAACTCCGAATGCAGCAGGAGGGACGCGTTCAGGGACGACGGGTGGCGGGATGATGATGACGGGTGCCGTAAAAGGGTACGGGACCATTATTGGTCCGCGGAGAATGTCTGGCACACCTGCTCAAGACCGGGCGAGGTGAATCACGAGGGAAGGAGAAGCTCTTTGGTGCGATGGTGCACCAATGAGGTGAACGGGACAGATTTCCTTCTCATTTATTTAGACGGAAGGCCGGGTCTAAGGAGTAGTTACGTAAGGCACGGCGTGTTGGATGACTATTTTCCCATGCGTGTATGGGCGACTGATGGATATAACTTGAATGGGGTCTGTTGCGACGGAGGGTCTCTCGTCTCTCCGGTGTTTTGTTGCCCTTCACCAGTCACCTCACATGTCTCTAATTACATCCACCCTCGCCGACCTCGCCACCAAGGCATCCGTCGCGAGGTCCTATTCTTTCTCCTCTGACGCCTCTTCATTGGCAGAGTGTACGTCTCTCAACCTTGCTGGACGCGTGGCCACCCCTCACCTCACCTTCTTTTGCACAGCCTCATCACGACCCACACGCGCGCAGCGTGCACGACTATCTCCGTCTACGACCCCGCGTGCCAACGAACACCTTGCTGTCCTTCTCCCCAAGAACTTGTGGAAGGTGAGCGTGCCCGTACAACTCAAACGCACAGCATCTCACCTGCCACAGCCTGACACGTTAGCCTCTATTTGCGACAACTTTTACTGTCGCGTCAAGTTTACCGTTCTTGAACGCCGCCATGTTCGTGTCCTGTCCATGTTTCCTCTCAGGCGTCAAAACTCACGTCGCCGATCAGCATTGCAGAAAGTGTGGCGGTGTTTTTTGTTACCGTTGTACCTCCAGGTTCACCCCCCTCTTGGACGTTTCCAATCTCGACTTTCTCCATCCTCCGCGACACGTGCCTATATTTGCTTTCGACAGTCCTACGTCACCTGTCAGCTTGGAAAAGGTCTGTGACGAATGTTGGGACCAAATTCACGGTTCCCCACGCACCCCTGACACAAGACCGTCAACCCCCATGTTGGTCACATCAGTATCTTCTACCGCCTCTCCATCACCGACTTCTTCCATTTGTGCTTCTCCAGTCGAGCAATCGACCCTTTTGCCAAGAGCTGTTCGTGTTAAGCGAAGTTCGTCTCCATTGAGCACAAAACAACTTCCATTTCCTTCGGTCGTGGTTGCTGTCCCTTCAGATCTAGAGCCTTCGGAACCTTCCTTTGGCGAGCTGGATGCCTACCCTTTGCGTCGGTCGAGCATCATTTGTAAAGCTACCGGCGGAGGTCGCTGGGAGCCAAAGAATTCCCCTCCCAAAATCGGTTTTCGCATACCTGGTCGCAAAGCCCCGTATGAACTTGAAATGGAACGCGAGGACGCTGAAGAAGTTCGGCGACGCATGAATCCGATCGTGAGAGACGGAGGTTGGTCACTCCCTCTTTGAGCATGGCCGTGCACTCATTCCGTTTTTGTCCATTAGCATTCCAGTATCGATTCCGTCAGATTCGGAACCCCCCGGAGAGTCTTTGTCGCAGCCCTCGCCACTTGTCTACTTTCTGATTTCGTTTTGCTTGCTTGTTTAAACGTTATTGACTTTTGTTGTACCCTCTGCAGTACTAGTGTCCATACCCGCGTTACATACCCTCGCTTTATACCCACATGTCTTTTCTCATATGCGCTACCCCCCCTATGCCGCTTCCATGACTGTTATCTTTGTGTTGTGACTACCGTATTGTGCTTCTAGAGTGCTCTTACATATCTCATCATATATCTACACTATATACCTTGGTTGTAATATCATCGCCAACTGGTAGAGCTTGCAAATAGTATGAGGGTGACAGGGGGTCGTTCGAGTTGTCGAATCACGCGCGAAAAGTCCTCGCATATCTTAAAATCGACTTTCATGACATCGCTGGAAATAGCGGAAGAAATACGTTCCATATTCCCCGGAACAGAAGAACTGATCGTCCAGTACATCTCTGGTTACCTTGTCGACGATGCCGGCGAAGACGAAGACGTTCTCCAGGTGGCCAACGACCTGCTCAGCTCCCTTGGTCGAGATCGTCCAGACGATGTACAGAAACTCATGGCCCGACTTCGGGACCTGCTTTCAGAGCAGCTCGCCGCGCGTGCACGGAACAGCGCTCGTCCAAAGTTGATGAAGCTGGACAAGGTCGTCGATCTAAGCAAGGTCGGTGCCATATCGACCACCATCGGTCTCGGGGAAGGCGTCGACCTTGAGAGCATCAACAAGGGAAAGTGAGTGCCGTGCTGCGGGTGCTTTGTGTGCGCGAAGGGGATAGACGCGAAACGTGATATGGCTTGTTGCGCACAGGGCATCCCGCGTTGACGTCAAGAAACTGGAGAAACAGGAAGCCAAAATCAAGGTGTGGGGAGATGTACTTTTCGGTGGAATGGTGCTGATGTGTCTTCAGGCCAAGATCGAGAAACGTGCGCGTAGGGATCTGTATGAGGGATCCAAGCTACTCGATCAGCATCGCAAGCAGGTAAGCTCTACTCTTCCCAACATTGTCGTGGATCCATCTCATCAAACCGTGTACCAGCAAAACTACGAGGAAATGTTTATGAAGGCGAGTTCATGCCCATCATGCCCACGCAGATTCTGACGTGACATCCGCGAACGTTAGATCAATCCCCTCGAAGCGGCTGCTGCCGCAAAGAACAAGAGCAAGGATATCCAACTTCCGTCCATCGACGTCAATTTTGCTTCCAATCGTATCCTGTATGCGCATGATTCACGTGTTGAACAGTCCGTATCATGTTCTGATTTGTTGTTTCAAGGTCGGGTGCAAGTCTGACGCTCGCATATGGTCGTCGCTATGGTTTGATCGGAAGAAATGGTCAGTGTCTTCGCTGACGAGTTACGACTCATGTCATGACACCGATTGACCAGGTGTCGGAAAATCGACGTTACTTCGACACATCGCCATGCGTGAACTACCGATACCAGCACACATCACGATTCTGTTCGTGGAACAAGAAGTATGTTTAGTGCTGTGCCACCTTCCTCTGACGAGACACCCATCACACTTAGATTGTGGGGGACGATACCACGGCCCTTGAGTCTGTCCTGAAGGCCGACGTTTGGAGAGACCATCTACTAAGAGAGGAAACTCTCCTTAATGCAAAGCTTGGTGAGCTCGAGATAGAGGGAGACGACAAGCGATTCGAAGATGCAAGGGAAGAGGCTGCAACGAGGCTGGCTGAGGTACACGCCCGGTTGAGTGATATGGATGCGGAAAGTGGTCCTTCGCGAGCTGCGGCGCTTCTGGCTGGTGAGTTGAGCAGGGAGACAGCAAACGGACTGACATCATGCCGATAAACCACTGTTTCGCAGGTCTCGGTTTCTCCGAAGCTGATCAGGGGAAACCGACCAAATCGTTTTCAGGAGGTTGGCGGTGTGTATCATCGAACCATTGGGCAATAAATTGTGTACTCAATTTTATTTAGCATGCGTCTAGCTCTTGCTCGGGCACTGTTTGTGAAGGTATAGACTCCTGGAAGATGTCATTCGTATCTGTGGTCGACTAACGGGTTTGGTAGCCAGCTTTGTTGTTGCTTGATGAGCCTTCCAACCATATTGATTTGAATGCCTTGGCATGGCTAGAAGACTATCTCCAAACCTGGGCAGGAACCCTCCTCGTAGTATCACACGATCGTGCATTCCTGTGAGTTTGGCGTAACCGTTGTTGGTTTCGGTTTGCGAACTAATGGCGCTTGCAGGGACGCTGTTGCGACCGACATTATCCACCAACATTCTGGGCGTTTAGATTATTACAAAGGGTATGTGATAGAATTTCGCACGGAACCGTGCACCTTGACTCTTTCACTCGTTCAGAAACTTTACCCAGTTCTATTCTACCAAGTCAGAACGTGATCGGAACATGCGGAAAGAGTATGAAGCACAGATGGATTACCGCAAGCATTTGCAGGCATTCATCGACAGGTGGAGATATAACGCTAATCGAGGTTAGCCGCCGCTTTCATTTATCCGAATGTCAAGTTTTGACGTCACGATCAAACTCAGCTGCGCAGGCGCAAGCGAGGATAAAGATTTTGGAAAAGGTCGGTTATTCAGATTTGATCTCAGATAGTTGGATCTATGATGAACACATTTCAGCTGCCGGATCTTGAACCACCGGAAGAAGATGAGAAAGAGACATTCAAGTTCGTGATCCTTTGTCCAACACATATCGTCCGCGTTCTGACGAACCGTCGTAGATTCCCGGATGCTGAGAAAATACCGCCACCGTTGCTCCAGTTATCAGGTGTCAACTATGGATATAGTGCAGACCAGATTCTTCTTAAGAATATCGATATCGATGTTGGCCTAGATTCTCGAATTGCCGTGGTGGGTCCAAACGGAGCGGGAAAGTCGACGCTGTGAGGACCTAGAATCTTGTTTTGTGTCTGAAGATGCTCATGGGTATGTTAGTATCAAGCTGCTAACTGAGGAGCTAAGGCCTCTGAGTGGGGAGCTCAACAGGAATGGTCGCCTACGAATGTACGCTTCCATGTTACCCTCCGGATTCGAGCTAAATGTTTTCACGCAGAGGCTACTTTGCTCAACACCACGTTGACACGCTTAATCCAGCGATATCGCCTGTTCAATTCCTGGCTTCCAAGTTCCCTGGCAAAACGGAACAGGAATACAGAGGCCATCTCGGCAATTTCCAGATCAGCGGCATGACAGGGTAGCGTTCTCTCTCTTTTGCACCAGACTGGATGGAACTCAGTGAGCTCTTCCGTATGATAGGTTGCAATTGATCGGCACCCTGTCCGGAGGTCAGAAATCGCGTGTGGCATTTGCGGCGCTTTCGTTGATGAACCCGCACATTCTGTTGCTTGACGAACCCACGAACCATCTCGATATCGAGGTCCGTCTCCAACCCTTGTGTTTTTTTTGAGGAGGGCGCAAAGCAATTAACGGACACACGCAGGGTCTCGATGCCCTGATGACTGCGCTGAATACTTGGAATGGTGGTGTGATCATTGTCTCGCACGACGAGCGGTTCATCACCAAGGTTGCACAAGAGGTGATCAGCCGTTCTCTTCAGCGCGTGATGAACCCGATGTGTGCTAACCGAGACGGGGAACTTAGCTCTGGGTGTGCGCGGACGCGATGGTGACCAAGTTCAAGGGTGACGTGCAGGCTTACAAGGTGAGTCATTTTCTGCGTTTGATTTCTTTTGGTGGGTATGACTTTTTTTTTTTAACAGAGTCTGATCGTGAGCAATATCAAAATGCGGCCGTGAATGCCAACGGTGCGATTAGATATGTGTTATCATGTTGGAACATGATTATGTACCACGACGTTCAATACGTTCCTGATGAATGCAGTCGTTGTGCTGTCGACACGATTGTGAACAAGACATGTAGTCTTCTGCAATACGAAGTACCTAATAATGTCAAGAAACACCTTTGAAGTCATTTGTTCAGGTACTGATTTTGTCCATTTCATTATTGAGTTTTGGTGCAACAAAAACACAACCACGGATCCCACCTACCGGCGCAAGGCGAAAAGACGATCGGGAGCTGCGAGGGGCCACCTATTCCAAGACTGCGTGTCGTCATTCCCATTTTGATTGAACCATGGAGGAGCCATTCGGAGCATACAGTACCAGAGGTCGAGACGAAACGAGAGGTAGGGGGAGGCGATTTCCAGCCATACCGTTTCAAATAGGTGCTGGATTGGACGAGAAGCGGGGGATATCGACCAAGGATACTAGTGTCGGATCGAATCAATGCGCGGGTAGATGATCAAGGGTACTCGTGCGCGTGACCGTACTGATGATGTCGGTACTTCGAGAATCTGCGACTTTCATTGTGATCTCGCAATGATCCAAGACGATGCAGTATCGACGTTTTCTTACGATGGTGAGGCAGACCATGGCGCCTTCAGTCTTCAGCAGTTGGGAGTCGCAGTCAGCTCCCACTTTGGCACGGGGACGTGAACTCAAAAGGTTGACGGAGGGCGGGTATCACAAGGTGGATACGAACCTTTCGTTCCTTTTCATTGTAACATTCCTCTTCGCTATATATAGGTGTATGATGTTTTACAGGAAGATGGAACATCGCTTGGTGTCGTTCGTGTTGCGGCACCTGCGTTTCCAAAGGACAAGCTAGAATCAGAGGTGGGCGAAATTTCATTCGCGGATGCCCCATCTTTGCTGACGTCTTGCGCATTGTTAGGTTGCTACTCTCAAATGCCTTGCTGCACAAACACGTATACCTGTTCCCCGGGTCTACACGTGGAATTCGGATGCCTCTAACCCCGTTGGAGCAGAGTATATGGTAATGCAAAAAGTTAGTCTGCTCATGGGTATCGTCAGCTCTAACATCGGTATTTAAGATGCCAGGTATTTCTGCTGACGCACGGTGGGATACTCTTTCGATGAACGTGAAAGAGCGTGTTGTCTCGCAAGTTGCAGAGTACCTCAGGGTTATGTTTGCGTTACGTTTCGATCGTGCAGGAGCCCTCTATCTCTCCTCCACATCAAAATATGATGTCTATGTCGGACCTCTCGTTAGTATACCGTTCTATCGTGCCCTCGATGGCGTCATTCGTGTGCCCGACACGGAGCTTCCATTGCGCGAGCTTTCTCAATATCGCGGGCCTTTTTCAAATACCTCTGACTATCTTCAGAGTTTCCCACACGCTGAACTTCACATTCTCTCCCACCATCGCCCTATTGTATTATCGGAGCTCGAGGAAGCAGACGAAGAGGCAGCTGCAAATCGGCTTGAAGTTGCGGAATGTGTCCTTCGCAAGGCTCTCGAGCTGTGCGCCGTCTATCCAGGGAATAATCATCCCGGTGAACCGACAAGTACGCCGATGACCCCATTTTCACCACGGCTCGACGATTTCCGCCTGTCGAATATTATGGTAGGCTCGTTTATGACACATCTTCCTTGGGGGTAACGTGGTGCCTGGCAGATCGACGAGACATCCGGTATCGTGACAGGTCTTATTGACTTTGAAGGAGCCACAGTCGCACCTATCTGGGAGTGTGCTGTCGTTCCTGGATGACTACAGGATCCCGATGATCCAGAGGCGAGATACGAAGGCGGCTCTGCGGTGGGCAGACGAAGATTACATCTTTTGGAAGGTCATGGAAGCAGGGAGTTCCATGTATTGTATGAGCGCGGAAAACCCTTCCGACATTTTAGAGAACGATTGTCACTTCAAGCAGGTACTTGGGCTTCGAAAAGTACAGAGGAGTGGGTTGATGAGAGGCTTGCTTGGGCAAAGTTGCATCCCGTTGCAGGAAAAGAATTAGAGAGTTGACACTGTTTGGCTTACGTTCAAGTTCAGTTCGACATGTATGCTGAGGTGGCTGTTCATTTCTAAAACTGGCAGTTCAAGGTGTCACGTGTTCAGGCTACAAACGCGTGATTAACGTGAACCGTGTCTAGCTACGACACGGTCATCAACGCAACGCGACTTTCGACGATGAGCTCGTCAGAAGCCGAGAATTTCGACCTCGACAACGTCTCGGGCACAGAGAGCGAGGATTACTCGCCTCCAGCAAAGAAGATCGTGAGGATTCTCGTTAACTTTCCGCGACTTTGTCGCGTGCTCACCCTGCCACTCCTTTGCCCTAGGCCACAGCTCCCCGTAAGAAACTTGTTCCGAAACCTGCTGCGAAGGCAACCAAGTCCGCTCCGAAATCCAAAGCGGCCCCAAAGAAAGTACTCGCAGCGAAGGATGACAACGCCAACCAGAGCGCCTCAGACGCCTCGGAGATTGACGAGGATGGTGATGACTCAGATAACGAGAACCCCACGCGAGCTGCAGCTCCCGCGACGAATGGAAAGAAGAAAACAGCATCGGAAACATACACAAAGGTGCGCGTCATCCGGTCCTTTTGCGATGCTTGTTTACCCTCTCCCCGAACTAGTTGACCCAACTCGAGCATATTCTCAAACGGCCTGATTCGTATATCGGGAGTGTGGAGACCGTCACTCAGCTGATGTGGACGTACGATTCTGAGAACAAACGTGTGGTACATCGCGAAGTCAAGTATGTTCCGGGCTTTTTCAAAATTGTGGACGAAATTCTTGTCAATGCGGCGGATAACAAGGTATGTATGCTACTTCATGGGACATGTCGCCTCACCTAAACTCTCTCGAGATCAATGATCCCAGCATGGACACGCTCAAAGTCAACATTGACGTAGACGAAGGAACAATATCCATATACAACAACGGTCGTGGTATACCCATCGAGAAGCACAGCAAGGAGAAGATGTATATTCCAGAACTTATCTTTGGTCATCTGCTGTCGTCTTCTAACTATGACGATGACGAAAAGAAGCTGACGGGTGGTCGTAACGGTTATGGTGCCAAGCTGGCCAACATTTACTCGCACGAATTCACTATTGACACCGCCGACAAGAACTCAGGTCAAAAGTACAAACAGACATGGTCGAATAACATGAGCAAATGCGGAACTGCGAAAATCACAAAGAACGGCAGAGGGGAAGAGTATACCAGGGTCACCTTTCGACCAGACTTGAAGCGCTTTGGAATGGAGCGTATCGATGAGGACACGCTGTCCCTCCTCAAGAGGCGCGTCTATGATATGGCTGGCACAATCAGGGACGTCAAGGTCTTTCTCAATGATGAACGCTTGAAGATCAAGAACTTCAAGCAGTACGTGGACATGTACCTGGAATCCGCTGCCGCCGAGGCAGCCGCAACTTCCGGAGGTGCTGCACAGGCGAAACCGACCATGATCTATGAGCAAATTGGCCCGCGCTGGGAGGTCGCTTTTGCCGTCTCGGAAGGGACGTTCCAACAGGTCTCGTTTGCGAACTCGATTGCGACGACTAAAGGCGGTAGCCATGTCACGCTTATGGCCGACCAAATCGCCAAGAATCTCATTGCTGCCATTGAGAAGAAGAACAAGGCTGCCAAGGTCAAGCCTGCACAGATCAAGAACCACATGTGGGTCTTCGTGAACGCCCTGATCGAGAACCCTACGTTCGACAGTCAGACAAAAGAGACGCTGACGTTGACCGCATCCAAGTTTGGTACGAAGCCGGTGTTGTCTGAGGATTTTATGAAGAAAGGTTAGTCTAAATCATGCCTATGAACCCAAGACTTACATTATACCTCCAGTTTTGAAATCCTCCATTATCGATAACGTGCTAAACTGGGCAAAGTTCAAGGCAGACCAGCAGATCAAGAAGACCGATGGAACGAAGCGCAACCGGTGAGTAGCCCTCATGTATGCGCTGTTTCCGACCTAATTTCTGTGATAGCCTTACCGGCATGACCAAGCTAGCTGACGCCAACAATGCTGGAACAAGGACCGCTGATCGGTGTACTCTCATCCTAACGGAAGGAGACTCCGCCAAGGCTCTCGCAGTTGCTGGTCTTGGTGTCGTTGGACGGGATCACTTCGGTGTCTTTCCCTTGCGCGGAAAGTTGCTGAATGTACGAGAAGCTAAACATGACCAGATCATGAAGAACGAAGAAATCCAGAACATTAAGAAAATTATGGGTTTACAGCATAACAAGGAGTATACGAACGTCGGCAGTTTGCGATACGGTCGGCTGATGATTATGACTGATCAGGTCAGAGTTCAATTTGTTCACAAAATTCTAGGCTGACTCCAAAGTTACAATATAGGATCACGATGGCTCCCATATCAAGGGTCTTCTTATCAATTTCTTGGATCATTTCTACCCTTCGCTGCTCAAAATCCCCAATTTCCTTGTCGAGTTCGTAACACCTATCGTGCGGGTGTCAAAAGGAAAGCAGCGACTTGATTTCTTCACCATACCTGAATATGAGCAGTGGCTGGAGAGAACGCAAGATGCGCACAGGTGGGACTCGAAGTACTACAAGGTTCTTTGTTACTGTGTGGTTCCCGTTTGCACCCCGTTCACTGGACAATATGACAGGGTCTTGGAACGAGCAGTGATGCCGATGCACGTTACTACTTCAGCAATATGGCGAAGCACATGATTCCATTTGCCTCTACTCAAGACGGCGACAAGGAGCTCATCGAACTCGCATTCAGCAAGAAAAAAGCTGATGAGCGGAAGGAGTGGCTCCGCCAGTTCAAGGTAAGCTAAATAACCTCAAGTGCTGGAATTGTCTGACTAGCCTGCAGCCGGGGACATACCTTGATCATAACATGGATGAGATCCCATTCTCGGATTTCATCAACAGAGAACTGATTTTGTTCTCGATGGCCGACAACGTTCGATCGATTCCCTCAGTAGCAGATGGTCTTAAACCAGGTCAACGAAAGGTTATCTGGGGTTGCTTCAAGCGCAAGCTCAAGAAAGAGATCAAAGTCGCTCAGCTCGTCGGTTACATTTCTGAAGTGGCAGCGTACCACCATGGTGAAGCCTCGTTGACCATGACTATCGTCAACCTAGCCCAGGATTACGTCGGTTCGAACAACTTGAACCTCCTCCTGCCGAATGGTCAGTATGGAACGCGCGATATGGGCGGTAAAGACCATGCTTCGGCTAGGTATATCTTTACTGAGTTGGCACCTTTGACGAGGGCGGTGTTCCATCCGGATGATGGGCCGCTGTTGACGTATCTGAAGGAAGATAATGACTGGATTGAGCCAGAGTATTATATGCCCGTCATTCCCATGGTGCTCATCAATGGCGCAGAGGGTATAGGAACAGGTGAGAGCCACTTTCTTTGGTAGATTGTAGTTGCTGACCGCCGACCGATAGGATGGAGTACCAGCGTCCCATCATACAATCCAGAGGAGATTGTCGCGAATCTACGGCGGCTGATGGCTGGTGAAGAGATGATTCCTATGCTCCCTTGGTGGCGAGGTTTCAAGGGTACTATCAAGAAGATTGGTGAGCACAGGTACGACGTCATCGGTGTCGTGAGGAAGATCAACGACACGACCGTTGAAATCGTCGAGCTGCCCATTCACAAATGGACGCAGTCATACAAGGCTGAGTTGGAAGCCATGATTGGCGAGAAGGGGGACGGTATTATCAAGGTATTGTACCCATCAACTAGCATTCAACCACAACTCTTTGACTGAAGATGATTAACAGGATTATAAAGAGCACCATGACAATGTCAACATCCACTTTGTCATTACGATGGCTGCAAAGGATCTCGAGAAGGCGGAGGAGCAAGGCTTGATCGAGTTCTTCAAGTTGACGAGCAAAATCAACACGGGCAACATGATCTGTTTCAACTTCGACGGCAAGATTCAGAAATATTCCTCGCCCGAGGAGATTATCGAAGAATTTTACCCTCAACGTCTGGCGTACTATCAGAAGCGAAAGGTGCGTACGGCATGGTTTAGATATTTCTCTGAGCTGACGGAAATGTTGGAACACAGGATTACATGGCCAACGAGCTCCAATTGCAGTTCGAGAAGCTCTCTAACCAGGCGCGTTTCGTCAAGATGATTGTGGAGAAGGAACTCGTCGTGTCGAACCGAAAGAAGGCGGAGATCATGGCCGACTTGCGAAAACTCAAATTCCGCGCGTTCCCCAAGGTGACCAAGGCTAAAGCAGCAGGCGAGACTGAGGATGTTGTAAACCCTGACGAGGATGAGGAAGCGACAGAGGATGTTCCTGGTTCAACAGATTACGACTATCTGTTGGGCATGCCTATTTGGAGTTTGACGAAGGAGAAGGTATGTGTGGTGGGACAGTTCGCGGTCGTCTGATCTAGATGACTAGTAGATTGCGAAACTCTTACAACAAGCTGGGGACAAGGAGATGGAGCTCCTCGCGCTGCTTGAGCGTACTCCTAATTCGCTCTGGAACGACGATCTAGACAGCTTCCTCAAGGAATGGGATGTAAGTGTGGATCGAATTGTTGTTTCCCGACAAGGTGAATGTTTCAACACAGAAATCATGCCAAGACTTTGATAACAAGACCTTGCTTGATGCGAACGGGAAGAAGATCAAGAAGAAGCAGGCTACGCTTAAACACCGAAAGTCGCTGACTGGACGCAATGCCTTTGGTGAGGATGACTCAGAGGATGACTTCAAACCTACCAAGGCCGCGGCTAGGAAGAAGGCGGAGCCGAAGCCGAAGCCTGCTGCCGCGGGACCCTCAAAGAAAGAGAGCGACGACGAGAAGCCTGCACCTGCTCCCAAGAGGGCACCAGTCAAGAAGGCGCCTGCCAAGGTGAAATCAGAGTCGGAGATTGAGGTTTCGGATGTACCGGTGAAAAAGAAGGCTGCAGGAAAGAAACCTTTAAAGGTGGACTCGGACACGGACATTGAGATGGTTGATTCACCCGCTGTGCAAGCAAAAGGCAAAGGGAAGGCTAAATCTGAGGATGCACCGAAGCGAAAGTCGTACGTCTATTGTCTCCGATCGAAACGTTGTATCTGACGCAATATCGCAGGCCTGTGGATGAGGATGAGAGCGACGAGGCATACGTCCGACCAGCGGCAAAGAAGACAAAGACGGCACAAGCAGCTGTGACTGATTTCTTCGGCAAGGCTGGACCTTCAGAAGCGACGAAGAAGGCTACAGCGCGAAAGCCCTCGGGGAGCAAGCCTGCGGCTGCGAAGAATGCGTCGAAGAAGAAGGTGGAAAGCGATGTGGACGAGGAGGTGATAAGCGAAGTGGCAGAGGTACGTCCGGCTGCACCGACGCGTGCAGCGAGGGGCAAGGCAAAGAAGTACATCGAGATTGAGTCGGATTCTGACGGGGATATCGACGACATGTATGGACAGTAAACGGTTTTCCATCCTCTTAAATTCGTGTGCTAGTATTTCTCTTATACCGCTATTGTCTAAGCTTATGATACGATTTGATGAAACGGAGGGTGGCACGTGGGTACTTACAAGCGAGTTGTCCTCAATCACCGGCCCTTTCAATTCTCTGCTTTGATTTGCTTCTCGTCTCCTCACTGGCCACTTTTTTTGTTGGACAGGTCCGAGTCCCTCTCGTCCACGTCAAACTTCGCGTGTGGCGCTTTTCTCTCGCGTTGTTGGAGACTTGCTATATTGTTTAGACTGATCCCAGTTCACGACAATCCTGCTCTCAGGTCCGAGCACTTTATCCGTGTCCCATGGCTGCACAACAATTGCAGCAGCTTCCTCCGCCTCGTCTCAACATTCCTCCTCTGCTTAACATGCAGCAGCACTTTGATGGGAGACAGCCCATGTTCTCACCAGGCCTCCCAACGTCCATTCAGCAGAGTTACCACCCTCCGCCTTTCCAGATCGCACCGCCCCCCCTTCAGACACCTATGCAGCCCTTTTTTCCCCCGCCCCCAAATATACCGAGTCGTCCCACTTACCAGCATCACAGAGGTCACTCAAGCGTCGCACACATCCCCGGCTTTCCGCCACCGACTGCTATTCCTATAACCCCCCTCGGCCAAGGTTTCCCAATGGTTGCACCACCTTTCGGGCAGCCGTTCATTCCTAGGAACAGACGAGCGCCCAGTGTTAGTGTCGGAGGTCCGCCCAAGGCACCTTTGGGGGGTCCAGGTCGAAAACACAGTCCGCTCCCCCCAGCACCACCAGCACCTGCTCCAAAAGGGAAAAAATTGATGGTCAATTTGCCGGTGGAGACAATACCTGGCACGGAGGACCAGCCACCTAGTCGGCCTCCATGGGCGCGTACTCCCATGCCCACGACCACGCACGAAGAGCCTGTAGTGATATTCCCAGAGGTCACGACTGCAGACCCGTATCCTCCAGACAATTGGCGGCGCAACATTCCTGATACTGTTGACGTTTTCTTACCTGGAAAGGTATGCAATACGTGTTTAGTGCTGTGCGCGTTTCGTTGACTCGTCTTCCTGCCAGGTCGCTTGGGATGCAATCGTGCAGCGAGTCATTGATGAAAAGCTGGAGAAACTGGGTGTTGAACGAGGTACAGGCGATTCAGGTTCTCTCCATGCACCACACGCCCGTGCTTCTTCGGTCAGTGCCTCGTTGAATTAACATGGTGAATCGCGTGCTTAACCGTTCGTAGATATCATCACCAGCAGATCCATCGCTGCTCTTTTTCAAATTGAACAGGTTGCAGCAGTCCCAGAATGCCTCGGCTGCAAATTCATTGACGAGTTCGCCTCAACAAACACTTGACCTGACGCCCTCCCCGGGATCGCAATTACCGCCCAGACTTCAAAACAGGCATGGCCACAGTCTCTCACTCGCACATCCGCCGCCTCCAATCCATCCGTCGTTTTACAATCCTGGTTCAGCTTTCAATCCTTTCGGTCCAGGTGCCATTCTGGGCTCCGACAGTATCGAACCGGACGTTGAAAACCATATACTCTCTCCTATTGATGGGATTCACGCACCACAGGGTCGCGTGCCCTTGTCGATACCGTCTCTTGCTCCTCCTAGTATCAGTCGGGGAAGCAGCCGCCCAGACTTTGCCCGTGGATTTGGCCTTGATATACCGGAAGAGGAGGAGCCAGAAGAGGAGTCACTCCCTGATGCAGACGTGGGACAAAAGTCCCAAAACAACGAAGATGCTCTTGGCCTTGTTCGTGTCCCCAGCCAACCAATTACTGAGCCCGACGGAATGACTCCTGTGGCACCAAGTAAACTTCATTCAAGGCATGTTTCGCGGTTATCGCACGCGCTCTCGTTGCACTCTGTTGGAGGTATCCACGACTTGGCTATGCTAGAGCAAGTGGATGTGGTGCCAATCAGGAGTCCAGTAGGCGATCCGATTATTGACGATTTGGATAAGGAGGCTGTTGGTGAGTGGACGGGATCCGAGGATGTGCGCTTGGATTCGGATGATGAGGTAAGGCTGCCCGAATCTCGGCCCATTCTTTTTCGTGTATACTGATTTTTCCTAGGAGAGTATCGGTGAATGGTCCAACCCTTCGGACGAGGAGCGAGTCCGTCAGCACCGGATGCATCGTCGTTTACTTCGGCCGAGGAATCAAGAGATAGAGACTCCGAGGCGCCTACCCAATTTTCCTGCTCCCCCAACCAACATCTTTGGTTTGCGGGTTCGCCGCGACTACGATTTGGTCTCGAATCCAAGTGAAGATGGGATGCACGCGGAGCAGAGAGCAGCGTTCCTCGGCGTGGATCCTATGGATTTCATCCTCGGCCCATCGTCAACCTCGACTCCGGGACGTCGGCCTCTGCCACCTCTGCCGCACTCCAGGGATCCTTCGGCACAGCTCATCGTGCATGACCCAGCGGCGGCACACTCTCGCTCTGGCTCTGATGAAGCTCTCGTTGAGCAGCATATCGTGGCTCTTGCCCCACCACCTGCCGCGCTGAATCCACATGCAAAGCCGTTCGTGTTTGGTGTCAGCCGAGAATCAACTCCATGGGGATCTTTGGAAGTGGTTCCTCCGCCACCAGCACCGGCATTGGGTCACGCTCGCTTGCCGTCGTTTGGCAAACCGCTTAACGCAGCAGCACTGGAGTTCAAGCCAACCGGATTCACTTTCCGTCCTCCTCCCGGCGTACCACAACTCACTTTCCCTGTCTCACCTATTTCGCGCCCCCTGCCTGTACCACCTGTCAAGCCTTCGCCGGCCCGCGCCCAGCAAGGCAGAGAAAAGAGACAACGGCGTGGTTCGCACTCCACTGCATCGGATGACGAAGACGATGACAGTGGCAAAGAAAACATGGCGTCATTCCGGTTCCCACCAGTGGATGGAACACCCCGCAGCATCCACTACACTGCGCCCAACTCACCGTGCATATTAGGATCGCAGGATTTGCATGCGAGTGCTGGCCCATTACAGCCCCTCACTTTCTCTGGCTTCCCAAGCGACTCAATGCGTCGTATCGAGGAACCGGATGGAATGGAATCTGATGAGGAAGACTTGCCCGACAACGACAACGATCTACCGAAGAGCGATGAAGAACGTCTTGCGGTAGTCACGGTCGCGAAGCCAAAACGTGCACCCATTCCTTTGGACTTCAAGAACCCTCCCTCGGCCAACACAGTCCCCGCTGGCGTATTCAAAGCCCTTGTCGGAGACGAGAAAACGCGACGAACTGTTCGCTCACGACTCAGCTCACGTGAAATTTTTGATCACTCACAACGTCCCTCCCTCGACGATTTCTCAGTGCCAGCTATTGCCATGTCTGCAAACAGATCCCGGTCGCGCTTTGTCACGGATCCTGGCCTCAAGCGCGAGAGCGTCGACTCGCCAGATATCTTCACTCCTGCGATCAAGCGCCGTTCGTCGTTGCCTGCCATGCACAGTGCACACACTTCGTCTCTCTCCAATGTGTCGATACCCGCTATCAATCTCACGAAACGCCTTGAAGCACAAGCACTCGAAGACAAGATTGAGGCGGTGATGGATGAGAAGTTCCAGATGATTCGCTCAGAAATTGTCAAGTCTCGTGCTACAGCTACGGCTTCCATCAGTCCCGCCACTGAGGATGCGATTGCGGAAGTTGTTACCCTCTTTCGGACGCAACTTCACGAGTCGGCGGCAAGGGGATTGGACGACAGTCAGATGGATGCTCGTGGTGAGCTGGACCTCGAGCTCATCCGCGATGTTGTACAGCGAGGTCACGCTGAAAACCTTTTGTTGTTACAAACGGAACTCCGTGAGGCTGTCTCTCGCATGGAGCAGGTTCGGTCTCCGGCTGAGCCATCAAACAACATGGAGCTCGTTCCGATCATTGATCAGATTAACCATCGCAATCTCCAGGTGCTCCTCAACACACTCAGCCAGCTCTCAAACAAGATTGACACTCGACCGTTTGCGAATCAATATGAAAAGAACACGTTTATTGAGGAGATTTTGACTGCTCTCAGTCCGCATCTGAAGGCTTTGCGCCCAGAGACGGTCGATTACGACGTGCTCACTGCTAGACTTAGTCAGGCGGTCAAGCCGAACATCGAGCAGCTCATTGATCTTGCTGCAGATAAGCGCGAGACAGCAGGTCTTATTGTGGAGAGCCTTCTCCCGATGCTACCTTCACCATCCTCACTGCACACGGATTCGGTCATTGCCCAGATCACCTCTGAAGTTCGTCGAGTCATCGCACCGATTGACGCGCACGAGATCAAGGAGCAAGTCGCCGACCTCGTCGTCGAGCGCCTTGACGCGCGTCTTGCCAACCGCGACAAGGCGTTTAACGTGGATTCAGTCTCGGGCAGAGTCGCTGAGGGCGTACTTGGAGGTTTACAATCTGTCATGGATGTTGCACCGAAGCTGGATACCTTGGCAGCATCTCAGGTGTCTCTGTCTGCCAAGAATGACGATCTCGTTGCCAAACACGCCGACTTGGCTACTGTCGTATCTAGCCTTCCCTCTCAGTTTGAGGATCTCAAATGTGCTGTCGAAGCGGCCCGGTCAACACCAGCCGAGCCATTACAATCGACTTCCGAAACAAGCGAAGCAATCCTCTCTACTCTTCACTTGCTCCAGACCACTGCTGAAGCTGTCGCGAACGGGCAGAATTCGATGCTCGCAGATAAAGACGATCTCGTCGCGCTCCAAAAGAAATTCCATCAAGTCCTCACCGATCGTTTCGATGCTCTCCCCGAGTCACTCACCGCCGCTGTGACTGTGCTGCAAAATGCGCACGCCGAGTTCGCAGTCTCACGCGATGCTGCCAAGTGCGATGCAGATGAGATTCGCAAGCTGAAAGCAGCCAACAACGATCTCCAAGTACAGCTTGCGAAGGCACGTGGAGCGCACGGGCAAGTCCGTGTTGAAAAGGATAACCTAAGTGAGCGACTCAAGGACGTCGAGAATGACCGTGATAGGCTGCATGCGCAGGTGGAGGAGTTGCAAGCTGCGATGGGCACGCATGCTTCCGAGGTCTCGGCGTTGGGGCTTCGCAATTCGGATCTCGAGGATGCGCTCTCACAGAGTTTGGCAAGATTGAAGACGTCGGACGTGGCTGCTCAGTCGAACCAAGAGCGCATTGCTGAGTTAGAGAAGGTGAACAAGGATGTCGCTGCCGAGCAACAGGCGCTCAATGCTCAGGTGCGCATTTGGTCCACTTTCACTTTCATGCAGTGAGTTGAACTGGTATCTGTAGTTGGGTGATCTTCAAATCCAATTTAAGATGGCAGTACACGAGAAAGAACTCACAGCACAATCCCTCGGGCTTCTCCGACAAGAACACGAGTCTCTTATCACTCAACAAAGTCACTTGGAAGATCTCCGCCGTATCACCGAACAAATCGAGACCTTTACGAGTTTCAGGTCACAAGCCGACGAAGACGAGCTCAGAGAACTCAGGCGCGCACGCGATCAGCAACGGCAACTCGAGTCTGAATATTCTACTCTCCAGAAACGGGCACGCGATCAGGAGCTTCGTACTGCAAATAGCGAGCGTGCCGCGAGTGCTGCGAAGCAAAACCTTATACAGGCGCAGCAACGTGCAAGTGAATGGGAGAGACGCGCAAGAGAGTGTGAGAGTGACTTGGAGGCGACGAGGAACAAGCTGGACGATATAGACCAGGCGCATACACAGCTGGATGCCGACTATTCGCTGGTCAAGCTACAGCTCGAAGAGAAGGAGGCTGAAGACCGTTTGGTCAAGGTACTTTAAGCCCCATCCTCGTATGAGTCCGAGAAATTGGCTTGCTGACGCAATGTGCACATACAGGCTCGTGAAAATAAACTCCGTGATCAAATTTCCAGCCTAGAATCTCAGTTGGCCCGTCTGGAAGCAGAGCTTAGCAACGCAAAGACCCAGATTCTTCCTACCGTGACCAACTTGCCCTCGTATGGCAAATCTGTGCCTGCAAAGAACACTTCGCCGCCTCGCCCCGACTCACGTGCCAGCACTGTCTTTGGCGGTGACCGCTCGCGTACTCCTGTTGGACGTGTCAATGGAACTCAGGCCACGCGCAGTGATACCCCTCCGCAGTCCTCCGTCTGGGATTCCATGCATGCACCAAACCAACGGTATCCCAATATGGGATCTGCGGCATCCTACGTGAGAAGAGCGGCTCCAACGCCATCATATAGACCGCAATCCATAGTGTCCACTTATAGGGCGCAGCTCGCTGCATCACCTACGCCCAGCACTGTCTCCCTTGCGCCGAGCGTGGATGAAGAAGGATGGTGGTCGTAGGTGGGCTCTCGGTGAGAGACAATTGTGTATAATATTATGCATTATTCCGTCTTCCTGGGGATCTAACTTTGGATAAATACATCCCTGATCTAATGGTCTGCTCTTCAATTTAGTTCCCTTTTTCTCGCACGTTCTTTCGTTGCTCCATTCACCGACATGTTATACCTCTTGTTGTTGGCATCTTACCCTTCACACAACAAAATATCTAACCCGTTCTCTTTCGACATCGTAATCCCCTTGTTTGCATCGACTCGCAGGAAATCATAGCCACTTTATATACCCTTCAATTGTTGCTACAAGGTACAGATCCAATGGATGCATTAGTTGTGTGAATTGTGTGAGAGCAGGAAGAAGGGGTCAAAAAAAAGAACAATGATGTCGATGAGATTGGATATGAATTGTAGCATATGACAAAAACTGCACCAAAAAAAAATGTTTATGCACTGGGCCATATCCAGGATTCTACGCTTTGTATTGCTGCATCCGAGGCGTCTCGCGGAACACTATCGATCCAGTGAGCAAACGTCGACGACCACCCATGATGAATGAGGGGCGGATGGGCCTGACACCAAGGACCAGACGACTCACCTCAACTTTGGGTGCCACCGTCCATCTCGGAGTTCAAAGTATTTAGGAACGAAAATTTCTCCGCTTTCGTCACGTCGACGGCGAAGGTCACGTTGGGCATCCTCGACGGCGGTCTTTGCTCGGGTAGCCGCTTCCATGTCTCTGGCCTCGATCGCCTGCGTGAGGTTGTACCATAGTCTGGCGGAACACAATTATGTGAGTGGTATCCAAAAAGTCTAACGGGGATCAGGCAGCAGGAGACGACGTACCGTCTAGATTCATACGGTTCCTGCTCATCTTCTGGTGTGACATATTTTGGCGCGATGTTCTGCCCATCCTTGACAGCGTCAAACAGGACGCGCTTCGTTCCGCTCTGTTTTCATACACGAGGCACAAAAAAAGACGAGCGACGCGGCAAGGTGAAACGTCAACGTCATTTGTGTAATGGGACGTCAAGGCAGTGGGGGGGTTGTACGAACTGTGTTACTCTTGAATTCCATGACGTGGCTCCACCTTCCCGAGACTTCGCCAATGTCATAGCCAGCTTTACGAACGCGTCCTACGATCGCGTTGTACGTGCCAGAAAAGAAACCCTGGGTGTGTTGGGTCAGCCGGCCCTTGCGCAAACACGGACGGAATGGAGGAACTACCTTGGTCTTGAATTCGAGATCACAAGACAATCGATGCCTCTCGTTCTTGACGGTGCAGGTATCGCCGAGCTCCTGGACCATCTTACCAAACAGAATGCCGCGCGCATACATGTTCGGCATGGTGACAACGTAGTCTGGGTGACGATTAGATGATAGTCACGTGCGAGGAAATGGAACGCGTACCTCCGTCCTCCGGCTTACCCAACAGAATTATTCGGTTCTCGCCCTCCATCGTCGTCGATACGCTGTTTCCCAGGAATTTAGACTTGGGTCTCAGCTCACCAATGATACTGAGACGATTCTCGGGCGATATGTAAAAGAAGGCGGAGACAGGAGGGTGATGGGATACTGTACATGACGCGTACATGAGGGTTAGTCAGCGGCGACAAGTGATACACAAGGGGGAACGTGCCTTGTTCAGCGACATAGAATCCTCGTGTGCCGTTCGTGTAATCATACCGGCAGCGAAAGAACTCCCCGAGTACGGGGTTGTATCTATGACCAATGGTCAACCCTCGTCCGCGGTGGTGGAGAAGGATGAGAGGCGTACGGTTTCTTGACACCCTTTGGCTTGATGTGCCATCCTGCGAGATAATACTGCAGCACGCGAATAAATCTTTCATCGGGTTCTATGCAATCTCCCGCGCTGAATTTGGTCGTACGACGATGGCGGAGGGGAGTCAAAGGACGTTGTTGGTGACGAGATGCGAAGAAGTCACGCCAATACGAGAACCGGGCGAACACGGAGAAGGGGAAAAAAGAAACGGGCCTTAGGGCACTCTGGTGATGACATAAGGAGACAACGAGATACCCTTACCTAAAGATGAGGTCTGGGTGGGACATGAAGTCCGTGATACGTTCGAGCATACTGCGAGGCTCGAGAACGAAGGTAGGAAATGTCACCTTTGAAAGGTCCATACCTACTCTGGAAATGGAGGAGCGATTTTAGCAAGGGTAAGGGTAGGTCCGAAGACGAACGGAGGCGGACCTAAGTTGAGAGATCAGAGAGGTGATGATAGAGCCCTCATTCTCGTCTCTGCATTCGTAGTCAGCGTCGGTGTAGCCCATGAGCAACGGGGAGGGATAAATGACGAGGGTGCAAGGACAATCTAACAAAGACGAGGGGAATAGAGAGGGAAAGACCAAAAGAACGCACAGGATTGATGTATCATCAGGCTCAGTGTCCTCGGGCACCCTATCTTCCACGGACAAGCCTCGTGCCCTACGGATATGGGAGCCTGCCTGGCTGAAAATGCCCATCATGGTCGCTGGCTGTTAGGGTGCGTTGAGATTTGGTACTAAAATGGGCCCGGAGGGTAAAGTAACGAAGCTGCGCGGCTGCGGCGAGGCGTGCTGGCACTGGATGGAGCGGATGGCGAAGTGAGGTTGGATGGTTACAGACGCCAGTGAGCGTGGTGTGGCTTTCTCCGTGCAACGCCTTTGCCAGCACCCAGAATTGAGGTGTGTCTCCCAACCGGTATCCAACAATTCCGTCGACTCGTCAACAAGGGCCACCTCGGTCGAGCGAGCTTACTGTAACAAGTCCAAGTCGTGTCACTGCGTTGTCGAACGAGCCGAGCCTCAAGCGCCCTCGTTTCGGTAATCTTAGGCCCCGCGCTCACCATCCCTCGTTGCGGACAGCTCAAGGCGGTCGTCGCGATTCTGAGAGCTTGAAGTAGCGTGCGGACTGTAGATATCAAACTCGGTCCATACGCTCAACGCCCGTTTCCCATCCACCACAGCGTGAGGATACGATGCACCATCATTCAATTCATTCCACGCCGTACCCGTTTATCCACGACCAGCTCAATCAAACACAATTTTTGTCGCCGTGCCCGTGATATCATCTCTGAAGAATGCTCCATACGAACCATGTGTCTTCTTCTTGATCGTCATCGGGAACTTCTGCAACCTGTCCGCCATCTCGTCAAAATGAGAGTCTCGGAGCACGCGAGCTAGTTCGCCAGCGAGGGCTCGTTCGTGGTTCTCTCCTGTGAAGAACGTGATCGATTTTCCGCTGCGTCCAGCTCGGCCTGTGGGCGATTCGAGAATGTCAGTCGGAGCATGTGGAGCAACTCGACATTTGAACCGCTCACCAGTTCTTCCGATCCGGTGGATATAATCCTCAATAGTCAGTGGGAAGGTGTAATTAATGACGGCCCCAACATTTGGAATATCCGATCCCCATTAGTTGCCACTAATAACCCGGTTTCGCCGCTCTTGAATTTCTCTAGAGCATCCATACGTGCGGATTGCGACATATCGCCATGGAGCGCACCAACAGAATATCCTTGTTGGCGAAGTGTGGATTCGACCCGCGACGCTTCCTTTTTATAGAGCGCAAAGACAAGAATACGAGCTTCAGGAGAGCCTTTCGTAGATGTTTTCTTGTGAGAAAGCGTTTTCAGTATTTTCGACAGACGAGAGTTGGATAAGCATCGTCAAAGAACGAAGGAATGTAGATATGGTGGTACGAAACAATGCACGTACTCCTTTTCTCGAGGATCGTCAAATACTTCTATGATTTGCTCGACACGGCTATTCGCTGTCAGATCGTCGCTGCCGACGGTGACACGGACAGGATTTCGCTGGAACGTACTCGCGAGCTTCCGCACTGCTTCAGGCCATGTTGCACTGACTGTAAGAGTCATGAGTGTCCAGGTAACTGAATAATGGAAGTAACAGTCAGGGATGGACATACACATCATTGTCTGCCGATCAGATCCTTCAATGCATTGTATAAGAGGTGATCTTTCTAATGTCGTTCTCGAACCCGCGATCAAGCATCCTATCGGCCTCGTCCAGCACCAGGTAGTTTGACTCTGACATTGCCAAGGGAGTTAAGACAGGGATAGAGCATCTTGGAAATGTGAACACACCTCGACAGATCGCAAGCACCCGCGTCGGCTAAATCAGTATTTAGTATGAACTTTGCCTATTTCCTAGGCGGAATTTGTTTATGGATATGTGCTGACTCAGGGGTTGAAAACCCCCTCGGAGGTGTCACTTCTGCTCGTCCCCAAACCGCTCTGCGTCTCCAGCTGCGAACTTTGCTCAACACTGCATTTACAACTTCATTATGGATCATCCCAGTGAGTCCTATCGTTTTTTCCTTCGTCTATTCCACACTGACCTTTTTGAAGCTTTGCCATTCACGGAAGCTGAACTGAACAAAGCAGGTCTTCTTGGCGATGGCGAGTCCTCTCCCCACATGTCTATTGTTGCAAGGGCATGCCTTCCAGTGCCATTAGCGCTAGTCAGTCATCTCGAGGGGGGAGACTCGCTCGTCCTTCTCCTTCACTGCAAAATCTATGCCATACTTACTATCTCCCTTACAGGAGTATCTGGACTCGCCGCACAGGTGGTCAAGACTATGAAAGAGCACCCGGAGCTGCTGAGCAAGTCCTTTAACTTCTTTCCGTGTCTATACTGCACTTACCACCCTCCATCCAGACCTCTCCCTTTTCGCCCTCGAGTGTATTAACCTCGAGGGCCAGCAACGCAAAGGCCCCAGCTCGCCGGCCATAAGCGACCTGTCTATGTCATCCACTCTCTCTGCCCTCACCTTCGCCAGTGAAGGCACCGTTGTCTCCGAGCACGGCCCCGACGTGTACGAGAGGACGTCCTATTATAATGGCATCACTGGGGATGGCGACCACCCGGAACTCGTGTACCGTTCGGACTTCCTCACTATGCCCTTCCCCAAGCCCGTCGGCAGATTCGCCCAGATTCCCGTCAAGTCGCTCCGCGGGGTCTTTGACACCCCGCTCAATAGTGTCTGGGACACCGTCGGTCCCCAGATTCGTGACCTGATCAAGGTCCGGGAGATCCACTGGTCGTCCGTCGACCCTGCACGCTTCTTCACCCACGGACCGCCAGGAGAGGAGGCAAAGGGGAGTCTAGGTCCCGCCGTCATCTGGATTGGTGTCATTCCCGGTTCTACCTCCCCTGATACCGCCCACGATGTCTCCCAGGAGATCCTTGCGCTTTTGCGGAAGAACGGAGTCGAGGATGTTGTTGTGGAATGGCGCGAGGCGGTCCCGCAGAGGCTGGCAGGGCCCCCCCCTTATGTGCCATGTCGGCAGCGGCAATGCTACCCACTACATCAGGAAAACTGCAAAAAGTCTGAATTGACTGGACTGGACTGGATTGGCTGGAGCCAGTAAAATCAGTAATCCAGAAGGTCAGAACCCCAGCAGATTAGTAGACCAGTTATTTCAGCAATGCAGACATTCAGTTAAACAGTCAGTCACAGACTGTCAGTACTATTCAGTAGCTCAGTATTCCAGTTAATTAGTTGTTTCAGAAGTACAGTAGCTCAGTCAACCAGTCAACCAGTAGTTCCAGTAGTATCAGAAATCCAGTGGCTCAGTATGCCAGTTAATCATAAGTGCCAGAAGCCCAGTAGTCCAGAAGTCCAGCTAACCAGTAGTATCAGCAGACCAGTAGCTCAGTATTCCAGTAAGCTAGTAATATCAGAAAGCCAGTAATGCAGTAACTCAGTTAGACTGGACCACTGGATGACTGGATGACTGGACCACTGAGTTACTGGATTACTGGATTTACTGGATTTACTGCATAACTGAGTTACTACATTACTGGCTTTCTGATATTACTAGCTTACTGGAATACTGAGCTACTGGTCTGCTGATACTACTGGTTAGCTGGACTTCTGGACTACTGGGCTTCTGGCACTTATGATTAACTGGCATACTGAGCCACTGGATTTCTGATACTACTGGAACTACTGGTTGACTGGTTGACTGAGCTACTGTACTTCTGAAACAACTAATTAACTGGAATACTGAGCTACTGAATAGTACTGACAGTCTGTGACTGACTGTTTAACTGAATGTCTGCATTGCTGAAATAACTGGTCTACTAATCTGCTGGGGTTCTGACCTTCTGGATTACTGATTTTACTGGCTCCAGTCAATCCAGTCCAGTCCAGTCAATTCAGACTTTTTGCAGTTTTCCTGATGTAGTGGGTAGCATTGCCGCTGCCGACATGGCACATAAGGGGGGGGCCCTGCCAGCCTCTGCGGGACCGCCTCGCGCCATTCCACAACAACATCCTCGACTCCGTTCTTCCGCAAAAGCGCAAGGATCTCCTGGGAGACATCGTGGGCGGTATCAGGGGAGGTAGAACCGGGAATGACACCAATCCAGATGACGGCGGGACCTAGACTCCCCTTTGCCTCCTCTCCTGGCGGTCCGTGGGTGAAGAAGCGTGCAGGGTCGACGGACGACCAGTGGATCTCCCGGACCTTGATCAGGTCACGAATCTGGGGACCGACGGTGTCCCAGACACTATTGAGCGGGGTGTCAAAGACCCCGCGGAGCGACTTGACGGGAATCTGGGCGAATCTGCCGACGGGCTTGGGGAAGGGCATAGTGAGGAAGTCCGAACGGTACACGAGTTCCGGGTGGTCGCCATCCCCAGTGATGCCATTATAATAGGACGTCCTCTCGTACACGTCGGGGCCGTGCTCGGAGACAACGGTGCCTTCACTGGCGAAGGTGAGGGCAGAGAGAGTGGATGACATAGACAGGTCGCTTATGGCCGGCGAGCTGGGGCCTTTGCGTTGCTGGCCCTCGAGGTTAATACACTCGAGGGCGAAAAGGGAGAGGTCTGGATGGAGGGTGGTAAGTGCAGTATAGACACGGAAAGAAGTTAAAGGACTTGCTCAGCAGCTCCGGGTGCTCTTTCATAGTCTTGACCACCTGTGCGGCGAGTCCAGATACTCCTGTAAGGGAGATAGTAAGTATGGCATAGATTTTGCAGTGAAGGAGAAGGACGAGCGAGTCTCCCCCCTCGAGATGACTGACTAGCGCTAATGGCACTGGAAGGCATGCCCTTGCAACAATAGACATGTGGGGAGAGGACTCGCCATCGCCAAGAAGACCTGCTTTGTTCAGTTCAGCTTCCGTGAATGGCAAAGCTTCAAAAAGGTCAGTGTGGAATAGACGAAGGAAAAAACGATAGGACTCACTGGGATGATCCATAATGAAGTTGTAAATGCAGTGTTGAGCAAAGTTCGCAGCTGGAGACGCAGAGCGGTTTGGGGACGAGCAGAAGTGACACCTCCGAGGGGGTTTTCAACCCCTGAGTCAGCACATATCCATAAACAAATTCCGCCTAGGAAATAGGCAAAGTTCATACTAAATACTGATTTAGCCGACGCGGGTGCTTGCGATCTGTCGAGGTGTGTTCACATTTCCAAGATGCTCTATCCCTGTCTTAACTCCCTTGGCAATGTCAGAGTCAAACTACCTGGTGCTGGACGAGGCCGATAGGATGCTTGATCGCGGGTTCGAGAACGACATTAGAAAGATCACCTCTTATACAATGCATTGAAGGATCTGATCGGCAGACAATGATGTGTATGTCCATCCCTGACTGTTACTTCCATTATTCAGTTACCTGGACACTCATGACTCTTACAGTCAGTGCAA
Source organism: Boletus eberwhitei (assembly GCA_038090915.1). NCBI lineage: Eukaryota > Fungi > Basidiomycota > Agaricomycetes > Boletales > Boletaceae > Boletus > Boletus eberwhitei. Next base: position 39,477 of record JBBPNO010000062.1, read on the forward strand.
CATGGCCTGAAGCAGTGCGGAAGCTCGCGAGTACGTTCCAGCGAAATCCTGTCCGTGTCACCGTCGGCAGCGACGATCTGACAGCGAATAGCCGTGTCGAGCAAATCATAGAAGTATTTGACGATCCTCGAGAAAAGGAGTACGTGCATTGTTTCGTACCACCATATCTACATTCCTTCGTTCTTTGACGATGCTTATCCAACTCTCGTCTGTCGAAAATACTGAAAACGCTTTCTCACAAGAAAACATCTACGAAAGGCTCTCCTGAAGCTCGTATTCTTGTCTTTGCGCTCTATAAAAAGGAAGCGTCGCGGGTCGAATCCACACTTCGCCAACAAGGATATTCTGTTGGTGCGCTCCATGGCGATATGTCGCAATCCGCACGTATGGATGCTCTAGAGAAATTCAAGAGCGGCGAAACCGGGTTATTAGTGGCAACTAATGGGGATCGGATATTCCAAATGTTGGGGCCGTCATTAATTACACCTTCCCACTGACTATTGAGGATTATATCCACCGGATCGGAAGAACTGGTGAGCGGTTCAAATGTCGAGTTGCTCCACATGCTCCGACTGACATTCTCGAATCGCCCACAGGCCGAGCTGGACGCAGCGGAAAATCGATCACGTTCTTCACAGGAGAGAACCACGAACGAGCCCTCGCTGGCGAACTAGCTCGCGTGCTCCGAGACTCTCATTTTGACGAGATGGCGGACAGGTTGCAGAAGTTCCCGATGACGATCAAGAAGAAGACACATGGTTCGTATGGAGCATTCTTCAGAGATGATATCACGGGCACGGCGACAAAAATTGTGTTTGATTGAGCTGGTCGTGGATAAACGGGTACGGCGTGGAATGAATTGAATGATGGTGCATCGTATCCTCACGCTGTGGTGGATGGGAAACGGGCGTTGAGCGTATGGACCGAGTTTGATATCTACAGTCCGCACGCTACTTCAAGCTCTCAGAATCGCGACGACCGCCTTGAGCTGTCCGCAACGAGGGATGGTGAGCGCGGGGCCTAAGATTACCGAAACGAGGGCGCTTGAGGCTCGGCTCGTTCGACAACGCAGTGACACGACTTGGACTTGTTACAGTAAGCTCGCTCGACCGAGGTGGCCCTTGTTGACGAGTCGACGGAATTGTTGGATACCGGTTGGGAGACACACCTCAATTCTGGGTGCTGGCAAAGGCGTTGCACGGAGAAAGCCACACCACGCTCACTGGCGTCTGTAACCATCCAACCTCACTTCGCCATCCGCTCCATCCAGTGCCAGCACGCCTCGCCGCAGCCGCGCAGCTTCGTTACTTTACCCTCCGGGCCCATTTTAGTACCAAATCTCAACGCACCCTAACAGCCAGCGACCATGATGGGCATTTTCAGCCAGGCAGGCTCCCATATCCGTAGGGCACGAGGCTTGTCCGTGGAAGATAGGGTGCCCGAGGACACTGAGCCTGATGATACATCAATCCTGTGCGTTCTTTTGGTCTTTCCCTCTCTATTCCCCTCGTCTTTGTTAGATTGTCCTTGCACCCTCGTCATTTATCCCTCCCCGTTGCTCATGGGCTACACCGACGCTGACTACGAATGCAGAGACGAGAATGAGGGCTCTATCATCACCTCTCTGATCTCTCAACTTAGGTCCGCCTCCGTTCGTCTTCGGACCTACCCTTACCCTTGCTAAAATCGCTCCTCCATTTCCAGAGTAGGTATGGACCTTTCAAAGGTGACATTTCCTACCTTCGTTCTCGAGCCTCGCAGTATGCTCGAACGTATCACGGACTTCATGTCCCACCCAGACCTCATCTTTAGGTAAGGGTATCTCGTTGTCTCCTTATGTCATCACCAGAGTGCCCTAAGGCCCGTTTCTTTTTTCCCCTTCTCCGTGTTCGCCCGGTTCTCGTATTGGCGTGACTTCTTCGCATCTCGTCACCAACAACGTCCTTTGACTCCCCTCCGCCATCGTCGTACGACCAAATTCAGCGCGGGAGATTGCATAGAACCCGATGAAAGATTTATTCGCGTGCTGCAGTATTATCTCGCAGGATGGCACATCAAGCCAAAGGGTGTCAAGAAACCGTACGCCTCTCATCCTTCTCCACCACCGCGGACGAGGGTTGACCATTGGTCATAGATACAACCCCGTACTCGGGGAGTTCTTTCGCTGCCGGTATGATTACACGAACGGCACACGAGGATTCTATGTCGCTGAACAAGGCACGTTCCCCCTTGTGTATCACTTGTCGCCGCTGACTAACCCTCATGTACGCGTCATGTACAGTATCCCATCACCCTCCTGTCTCCGCCTTCTTTTACATATCGCCCGAGAATCGTCTCAGTATCATTGGTGAGCTGAGACCCAAGTCTAAATTCCTGGGAAACAGCGTATCGACGACGATGGAGGGCGAGAACCGAATAATTCTGTTGGGTAAGCCGGAGGACGGAGGTACGCGTTCCATTTCCTCGCACGTGACTATCATCTAATCGTCACCCAGACTACGTTGTCACCATGCCGAACATGTATGCGCGCGGCATTCTGTTTGGTAAGATGGTCCAGGAGCTCGGCGATACCTGCACCGTCAAGAACGAGAGGCATCGATTGTCTTGTGATCTCGAATTCAAGACCAAGGTAGTTCCTCCATTCCGTCCGTGTTTGCGCAAGGGCCGGCTGACCCAACACACCCAGGGTTTCTTTTCTGGCACGTACAACGCGATCGTAGGACGCGTTCGTAAAGCTGGCTATGACATTGGCGAAGTCTCGGGAAGGTGGAGCCACGTCATGGAATTCAAGAGTAACACAGTTCGTACAACCCCCCCACTGCCTTGACGTCCCATTACACAAATGACGTTGACGTTTCACCTTGCCGCGTCGCTCGTCTTTTTTTGTGCCTCGTGTATGAAAACAGAGCGGAACGAAGCGCGTCCTGTTTGACGCTGTCAAGGATGGGCAGAACATCGCGCCAAAATATGTCACACCAGAAGATGAGCAGGAACCGTATGAATCTAGACGGTACGTCGTCTCCTGCTGCCTGATCCCCGTTAGACTTTTTGGATACCACTCACATAATTGTGTTCCGCCAGACTATGGTACAACCTCACGCAGGCGATCGAGGCCAGAGACATGGAAGCGGCTACCCGAGCAAAGACCGCCGTCGAGGATGCCCAACGTGACCTTCGCCGTCGACGTGACGAAAGCGGAGAAATTTTCGTTCCTAAATACTTTGAACTCCGAGATGGACGGTGGCACCCAAAGTTGAGGTGAGTCGTCTGGTCCTTGGTGTCAGGCCCATCCGCCCCTCATTCATCATGGGTGGTCGTCGACGTTTGCTCACTGGATCGATAGTGTTCCGCGAGACGCCTCGGATGCAGCAATACAAAGCGTAGAATCCTGGATATGGCCCAGTGCATAAACATTTTTTTTTGGTGCAGTTTTTGTCATATGCTACAATTCATATCCAATCTCATCGACATCATTGTTCTTTTTTTTGACCCCTTCTTCCTGCTCTCACACAATTCACACAACTAATGCATCCATTGGATCTGTACCTTGTAGCAACAATTGAAGGGTATATAAAGTGGCTATGATTTCCTGCGAGTCGATGCAAACAAGGGGATTACGATGTCGAAAGAGAACGGGTTAGATATTTTGTTGTGTGAAGGGTAAGATGCCAACAACAAGAGGTATAACATGTCGGTGAATGGAGCAACGAAAGAACGTGCGAGAAAAAGGGAACTAAATTGAAGAGCAGACCATTAGATCAGGGATGTATTTATCCAAAGTTAGATCCCCAGGAAGACGGAATAATGCATAATATTATACACAATTGTCTCTCACCGAGAGCCCACCTACGACCACCATCCTTCTTCATCCACGCTCGGCGCAAGGGAGACAGTGCTGGGCGTAGGTGATGCAGCGAGCTGCGCCCTATAAGTGGACACTATGGATTGCGGTCTATATGATGGCGTTGGAGCCGCTCTTCTCACGTAGGATGCCGCAGATCCCATATTGGGATACCGTTGGTTTGGTGCATGCATGGAATCCCAGACGGAGGACTGCGGAGGGGTATCACTGCGCGTGGCCTGAGTTCCATTGACACGTCCAACAGGAGTACGCGAGCGGTCACCGCCAAAGACAGTGCTGGCACGTGAGTCGGGGCGAGGCGGCGAAGTGTTCTTTGCAGGCACAGATTTGCCATACGAGGGCAAGTTGGTCACGGTAGGAAGAATCTGGGTCTTTGCGTTGCTAAGCTCTGCTTCCAGACGGGCCAACTGAGATTCTAGGCTGGAAATTTGATCACGGAGTTTATTTTCACGAGCCTGTATGTGCACATTGCGTCAGCAAGCCAATTTCTCGGACTCATACGAGGATGGGGCTTAAAGTACCTTGACCAAACGGTCTTCAGCCTCCTTCTCTTCGAGCTGTAGCTTGACCAGCGAATAGTCGGCATCCAGCTGTGTATGCGCCTGGTCTATATCGTCCAGCTTGTTCCTCGTCGCCTCCAAGTCACTCTCACACTCTCTTGCGCGTCTCTCCCATTCACTTGCACGTTGCTGCGCCTGTATAAGGTTTTGCTTCGCAGCACTCGCGGCACGCTCGCTATTTGCAGTACGAAGCTCCTGATCGCGTGCCCGTTTCTGGAGAGTAGAATATTCAGACTCGAGTTGCCGTTGCTGATCGCGTGCGCGCCTGAGTTCTCTGAGCTCGTCTTCGTCGGCTTGTGACCTGAAACTCGTAAAGGTCTCGATTTGTTCGGTGATACGGCGGAGATCTTCCAAGTGACTTTGTTGAGTGATAAGAGACTCGTGTTCTTGTCGGAGAAGCCCGAGGGATTGTGCTGTGAGTTCTTTCTCGTGTACTGCCATCTTAAATTGGATTTGAAGATCACCCAACTACAGATACCAGTTCAACTCACTGCATGAAAGTGAAAGTGGACCAAATGCGCACCTGAGCATTGAGCGCCTGTTGCTCGGCAGCGACATCCTTGTTCACCTTCTCTAACTCAGCAATGCGCTCTTGGTTCGACTGAGCAGCCACGTCCGACGTCTTCAATCTTGCCAAACTCTGTGAGAGCGCATCCTCGAGATCCGAATTGCGAAGCCCCAACGCCGAGACCTCGGAAGCATGCGTGCCCATCGCAGCTTGCAACTCCTCCACCTGCGCATGCAGCCTATCACGGTCATTCTCGACGTCCTTGAGTCGCTCACTTAGGTTATCCTTTTCAACACGGACTTGCCCGTGCGCTCCACGTGCCTTCGCAAGCTGTACTTGGAGATCGTTGTTGGCTGCTTTCAGCTTGCGAATCTCATCTGCATCGCACTTGGCAGCATCGCGTGAGACTGCGAACTCGGCGTGCGCATTTTGCAGCACAGTCACAGCGGCGGTGAGTGACTCGGGGAGAGCATCGAAACGATCGGTGAGGACTTGATGGAATTTCTTTTGGAGCGCGACGAGATCGTCTTTATCTGCGAGCATCGAATTCTGCCCGTTCGCGACAGCTTCAGCAGTGGTCTGGAGCAAGTGAAGAGTAGAGAGGATTGCTTCGCTTGTTTCGGAAGTCGATTGTAATGGCTCGGCTGGTGTTGACCGGGCCGCTTCGACAGCACATTTGAGATCCTCAAACTGAGAGGGAAGGCTAGATACGACAGTAGCCAAGTCGGCGTGTTTGGCAACGAGATCGTCATTCTTGGCAGACAGAGACACCTGAGATGCTGCCAAGGTATCCAGCTTCGGTGCAACATCCATGACAGATTGTAAACCTCCAAGTACGCCCTCAGCGACTCTGCCCGAGACTGAATCCACGTTAAACGCCTTGTCGCGGTTGGCAAGACGCGCGTCAAGGCGCTCGACGACGAGGTCGGCGACTTGCTCCTTGATCTCGTGCGCGTCAATCGGTGCGATGACTCGACGAACTTCAGAGGTGATCTGGGCAATGACCGAATCCGTGTGCAGTGAGGATGGTGAAGGTAGCATCGGGAGAAGGCTCTCCACAATAAGACCTGCTGTCTCGCGCTTATCTGCAGCAAGATCAATGAGCTGCTCGATGTTCGGCTTGACCGCCTGACTAAGTCTAGCAGTGAGCACGTCGTAATCGACCGTCTCTGGGCGCAAAGCCTTCAGATGCGGACTGAGAGCAGTCAAAATCTCCTCAATAAACGTGTTCTTTTCATATTGATTCGCAAACGGTCGAGTGTCAATCTTGTTTGAGAGCTGGCTGAGTGTGTTGAGGAGCACCTGGAGATTGCGATGGTTAATCTGATCAATGATCGGAACGAGCTCCATGTTGTTTGATGGCTCAGCCGGAGACCGAACCTGCTCCATGCGAGAGACAGCCTCACGGAGTTCCGTTTGTAACAACAAAAGGTTTTCAGCGTGACCTCGCTGTACAACATCGCGGATGAGCTCGAGGTCCAGCTCACCACGAGCATCCATCTGACTGTCGTCCAATCCCCTTGCCGCCGACTCGTGAAGTTGCGTCCGAAAGAGGGTAACAACTTCCGCAATCGCATCCTCAGTGGCGGGACTGATGGAAGCCGTAGCTGTAGCACGAGACTTGACAATTTCTGAGCGAATCATCTGGAACTTCTCATCCATCACCGCCTCAATCTTGTCTTCGAGTGCTTGTGCTTCAAGGCGTTTCGTGAGATTGATAGCGGGTATCGACACATTGGAGAGAGACGAAGTGTGTGCACTGTGCATGGCAGGCAACGACGAACGGCGCTTGATCGCAGGAGTGAAGATATCTGGCGAGTCGACGCTCTCGCGCTTGAGGCCAGGATCCGTGACAAAGCGCGACCGGGATCTGTTTGCAGACATGGCAATAGCTGGCACTGAGAAATCGTCGAGGGAGGGACGTTGTGAGTGATCAAAAATTTCACGTGAGCTGAGTCGTGAGCGAACAGTTCGTCGCGTTTTCTCGTCTCCGACAAGGGCTTTGAATACGCCAGCGGGGACTGTGTTGGCCGAGGGAGGGTTCTTGAAGTCCAAAGGAATGGGTGCACGTTTTGGCTTCGCGACCGTGACTACCGCAAGACGTTCTTCATCGCTCTTCGGTAGATCGTTGTCGTTGTCGGGCAAGTCTTCCTCATCAGATTCCATTCCATCCGGTTCCTCGATACGACGCATTGAGTCGCTTGGGAAGCCAGAGAAAGTGAGGGGCTGTAATGGGCCAGCACTCGCATGCAAATCCTGCGATCCTAATATGCACGGTGAGTTGGGCGCAGTGTAGTGGATGCTGCGGGGTGTTCCATCCACTGGTGGGAACCGGAATGACGCCATGTTTTCTTTGCCACTGTCATCGTCTTCGTCATCCGATGCAGTGGAGTGCGAACCACGCCGTTGTCTCTTTTCTCTGCCTTGCTGGGCGCGGGCCGGCGAAGGCTTGACAGGTGGTACAGGCAGGGGGCGCGAAATAGGTGAGACAGGGAAAGTGAGTTGTGGTACGCCGGGAGGAGGACGGAAAGTGAATCCGGTTGGCTTGAACTCCAGTGCTGCTGCGTTAAGCGGTTTGCCAAACGACGGCAAGCGAGCGTGACCCAATGCCGGTGCTGGTGGCGGAGGAACCACTTCCAAAGATCCCCATGGAGTTGATTCTCGGCTGACACCAAACACGAACGGCTTTGCATGTGGATTCAGCGCGGCAGGTGGTGGGGCAAGAGCCACGATATGCTGCTCAACGAGAGCTTCATCAGAGCCAGAGCGAGAGTGTGCCGCCGCTGGGTCATGCACGATGAGCTGTGCCGAAGGATCCCTGGAGTGCGGCAGAGGTGGCAGAGGCCGACGTCCCGGAGTCGAGGTTGACGATGGGCCGAGGATGAAATCCATAGGATCCACGCCGAGGAACGCTGCTCTCTGCTCCGCGTGCATCCCATCTTCACTTGGATTCGAGACCAAATCGTAGTCGCGGCGAACCCGCAAACCAAAGATGTTGGTTGGGGGAGCAGGAAAATTGGGTAGGCGCCTCGGAGTCTCTATCTCTTGATTCCTCGGCCGAAGTAAACGACGATGCATCCGGTGCTGACGGACTCGCTCCTCGTCCGAAGGGTTGGACCATTCACCGATACTCTCCTAGGAAAAATCAGTATACACGAAAAAGAATGGGCCGAGATTCGGGCAGCCTTACCTCATCATCCGAATCCAAGCGCACATCCTCGGATCCCGTCCACTCACCAACAGCCTCCTTATCCAAATCGTCAATAATCGGATCGCCTACTGGACTCCTGATTGGCACCACATCCACTTGCTCTAGCATAGCCAAGTCGTGGATACCTCCAACAGAGTGCAACGAGAGCGCGTGCGATAACCGCGAAACATGCCTTGAATGAAGTTTACTTGGTGCCACAGGAGTCATTCCGTCGGGCTCAGTAATTGGTTGGCTGGGGACACGAACAAGGCCAAGAGCATCTTCGTTGTTTTGGGACTTTTGTCCCACGTCTGCATCAGGGAGTGACTCCTCTTCTGGCTCCTCCTCTTCCGGTATATCAAGGCCAAATCCACGGGCAAAGTCTGGGCGGCTGCTTCCCCGACTGATACTAGGAGGAGCAAGAGACGGTATCGACAAGGGCACGCGACCCTGTGGTGCGTGAATCCCATCAATAGGAGAGAGTATATGGTTTTCAACGTCCGGTTCGATACTGTCGGAGCCCAGAATGGCACCTGGACCGAAAGGATTGAAAGCTGAACCAGGATTGTAAAACGACGGATGGATTGGAGGCGGCGGATGTGCGAGTGAGAGACTGTGGCCATGCCTGTTTTGAAGTCTGGGCGGTAATTGCGATCCCGGGGAGGGCGTCAGGTCAAGTGTTTGTTGAGGCGAACTCGTCAATGAATTTGCAGCCGAGGCATTCTGGGACTGCTGCAACCTGTTCAATTTGAAAAAGAGCAGCGATGGATCTGCTGGTGATGATATCTACGAACGGTTAAGCACGCGATTCACCATGTTAATTCAACGAGGCACTGACCGAAGAAGCACGGGCGTGTGGTGCATGGAGAGAACCTGAATCGCCTGTACCTCGTTCAACACCCAGTTTCTCCAGCTTTTCATCAATGACTCGCTGCACGATTGCATCCCAAGCGACCTGGCAGGAAGACGAGTCAACGAAACGCGCACAGCACTAAACACGTATTGCATACCTTTCCAGGTAAGAAAACGTCAACAGTATCAGGAATGTTGCGCCGCCAATTGTCTGGAGGATACGGGTCTGCAGTCGTGACCTCTGGGAATATCACTACAGGCTCTTCGTGCGTGGTCGTGGGCATGGGAGTACGCGCCCATGGAGGCCGACTAGGTGGCTGGTCCTCCGTGCCAGGTATTGTCTCCACCGGCAAATTGACCATCAATTTTTTCCCTTTTGGAGCAGGTGCTGGTGGTGCTGGGGGGAGCGGACTGTGTTTTCGACCTGGACCCCCCAAAGGTGCCTTGGGCGGACCTCCGACACTAACACTGGGCGCTCGTCTGTTCCTAGGAATGAACGGCTGCCCGAAAGGTGGTGCAACCATTGGGAAACCTTGGCCGAGGGGGGTTATAGGAATAGCAGTCGGTGGCGGAAAGCCGGGGATGTGTGCGACGCTTGAGTGACCTCTGTGATGCTGGTAAGTGGGACGACTCGGTATATTTGGGGGCGGGGGAAAAAAGGGCTGCATAGGTGTCTGAAGGGGGGGCGGTGCGATCTGGAAAGGCGGAGGGTGGTAACTCTGCTGAATGGACGTTGGGAGGCCTGGTGAGAACATGGGCTGTCTCCCATCAAAGTGCTGCTGCATGTTAAGCAGAGGAGGAATGTTGAGACGAGGCGGAGGAAGCTGCTGCAATTGTTGTGCAGCCATGGGACACGGATAAAGTGCTCGGACCTGAGAGCAGGATTGTCGTGAACTGGGATCAGTCTAAACAATATAGCAAGTCTCCAACAACGCGAGAGAAAAGCGCCACACGCGAAGTTTGACGTGGACGAGAGGGACTCGGACCTGTCCAACAAAAAAAGTGGCCAGTGAGGAGACGAGAAGCAAATCAAAGCAGAGAATTGAAAGGGCCGGTGATTGAGGACAACTCGCTTGTAAGTACCCACGTGCCACCCTCCGTTTCATCAAATCGTATCATAAGCTTAGACAATAGCGGTATAAGAGAAATACTAGCACACGAATTTAAGAGGATGGAAAACCGTTTACTGTCCATACATGTCGTCGATATCCCCGTCAGAATCCGACTCAATCTCGATGTACTTCTTTGCCTTGCCCCTCGCTGCACGCGTCGGTGCAGCCGGACGTACCTCTGCCACTTCGCTTATCACCTCCTCGTCCACATCGCTTTCCACCTTCTTCTTCGACGCATTCTTCGCAGCCGCAGGCTTGCTCCCCGAGGGCTTTCGCGCTGTAGCCTTCTTCGTCGCTTCTGAAGGTCCAGCCTTGCCGAAGAAATCAGTCACAGCTGCTTGTGCCGTCTTTGTCTTCTTTGCCGCTGGTCGGACGTATGCCTCGTCGCTCTCATCCTCATCCACAGGCCTGCGATATTGCGTCAGATACAACGTTTCGATCGGAGACAATAGACGTACGACTTTCGCTTCGGTGCATCCTCAGATTTAGCCTTCCCTTTGCCTTTTGCTTGCACAGCGGGTGAATCAACCATCTCAATGTCCGTGTCCGAGTCCACCTTTAAAGGTTTCTTTCCTGCAGCCTTCTTTTTCACCGGTACATCCGAAACCTCAATCTCCGACTCTGATTTCACCTTGGCAGGCGCCTTCTTGACTGGTGCCCTCTTGGGAGCAGGTGCAGGCTTCTCGTCGTCGCTCTCTTTCTTTGAGGGTCCCGCGGCAGCAGGCTTCGGCTTCGGCTCCGCCTTCTTCCTAGCCGCGGCCTTGGTAGGTTTGAAGTCATCCTCTGAGTCATCCTCACCAAAGGCATTGCGTCCAGTCAGCGACTTTCGGTGTTTAAGCGTAGCCTGCTTCTTCTTGATCTTCTTCCCGTTCGCATCAAGCAAGGTCTTGTTATCAAAGTCTTGGCATGATTTCTGTGTTGAAACATTCACCTTGTCGGGAAACAACAATTCGATCCACACTTACATCCCATTCCTTGAGGAAGCTGTCTAGATCGTCGTTCCAGAGCGAATTAGGAGTACGCTCAAGCAGCGCGAGGAGCTCCATCTCCTTGTCCCCAGCTTGTTGTAAGAGTTTCGCAATCTACTAGTCATCTAGATCAGACGACCGCGAACTGTCCCACCACACATACCTTCTCCTTCGTCAAACTCCAAATAGGCATGCCCAACAGATAGTCGTAATCTGTTGAACCAGGAACATCCTCTGTCGCTTCCTCATCCTCGTCAGGGTTTACAACATCCTCAGTCTCGCCTGCTGCTTTAGCCTTGGTCACCTTGGGGAACGCGCGGAATTTGAGTTTTCGCAAGTCGGCCATGATCTCCGCCTTCTTTCGGTTCGACACGACGAGTTCCTTCTCCACAATCATCTTGACGAAACGCGCCTGGTTAGAGAGCTTCTCGAACTGCAATTGGAGCTCGTTGGCCATGTAATCCTGTGTTCCAACATTTCCGTCAGCTCAGAGAAATATCTAAACCATGCCGTACGCACCTTTCGCTTCTGATAGTACGCCAGACGTTGAGGGTAAAATTCTTCGATAATCTCCTCGGGCGAGGAATATTTCTGAATCTTGCCGTCGAAGTTGAAACAGATCATGTTGCCCGTGTTGATTTTGCTCGTCAACTTGAAGAACTCGATCAAGCCTTGCTCCTCCGCCTTCTCGAGATCCTTTGCAGCCATCGTAATGACAAAGTGGATGTTGACATTGTCATGGTGCTCTTTATAATCCTGTTAATCATCTTCAGTCAAAGAGTTGTGGTTGAATGCTAGTTGATGGGTACAATACCTTGATAATACCGTCCCCCTTCTCGCCAATCATGGCTTCCAACTCAGCCTTGTATGACTGCGTCCATTTGTGAATGGGCAGCTCGACGATTTCAACGGTCGTGTCGTTGATCTTCCTCACGACACCGATGACGTCGTACCTGTGCTCACCAATCTTCTTGATAGTACCCTTGAAACCTCGCCACCAAGGGAGCATAGGAATCATCTCTTCACCAGCCATCAGCCGCCGTAGATTCGCGACAATCTCCTCTGGATTGTATGATGGGACGCTGGTACTCCATCCTATCGGTCGGCGGTCAGCAACTACAATCTACCAAAGAAAGTGGCTCTCACCTGTTCCTATACCCTCTGCGCCATTGATGAGCACCATGGGAATGACGGGCATATAATACTCTGGCTCAATCCAGTCATTATCTTCCTTCAGATACGTCAACAGCGGCCCATCATCCGGATGGAACACCGCCCTCGTCAAAGGTGCCAACTCAGTAAAGATATACCTAGCCGAAGCATGGTCTTTACCGCCCATATCGCGCGTTCCATACTGACCATTCGGCAGGAGGAGGTTCAAGTTGTTCGAACCGACGTAATCCTGGGCTAGGTTGACGATAGTCATGGTCAACGAGGCTTCACCATGGTGGTACGCTGCCACTTCAGAAATGTAACCGACGAGCTGAGCGACTTTGATCTCTTTCTTGAGCTTGCGCTTGAAGCAACCCCAGATAACCTTTCGTTGACCTGGTTTAAGACCATCTGCTACTGAGGGAATCGATCGAACGTTGTCGGCCATCGAGAACAAAATCAGTTCTCTGTTGATGAAATCCGAGAATGGGATCTCATCCATGTTATGATCAAGGTATGTCCCCGGCTGCAGGCTAGTCAGACAATTCCAGCACTTGAGGTTATTTAGCTTACCTTGAACTGGCGGAGCCACTCCTTCCGCTCATCAGCTTTTTTCTTGCTGAATGCGAGTTCGATGAGCTCCTTGTCGCCGTCTTGAGTAGAGGCAAATGGAATCATGTGCTTCGCCATATTGCTGAAGTAGTAACGTGCATCGGCATCACTGCTCGTTCCAAGACCCTGTCATATTGTCCAGTGAACGGGGTGCAAACGGGAACCACACAGTAACAAAGAACCTTGTAGTACTTCGAGTCCCACCTGTGCGCATCTTGCGTTCTCTCCAGCCACTGCTCATATTCAGGTATGGTGAAGAAATCAAGTCGCTGCTTTCCTTTTGACACCCGCACGATAGGTGTTACGAACTCGACAAGGAAATTGGGGATTTTGAGCAGCGAAGGGTAGAAATGATCCAAGAAATTGATAAGAAGACCCTTGATATGGGAGCCATCGTGATCCTATATTGTAACTTTGGAGTCAGCCTAGAATTTTGTGAACAAATTGAACTCTGACCTGATCAGTCATAATCATCAGCCGACCGTATCGCAAACTGCCGACGTTCGTATACTCCTTGTTATGCTGTAAACCCATAATTTTCTTAATGTTCTGGATTTCTTCGTTCTTCATGATCTGGTCATGTTTAGCTTCTCGTACATTCAGCAACTTTCCGCGCAAGGGAAAGACACCGAAGTGATCCCGTCCAACGACACCAAGACCAGCAACTGCGAGAGCCTTGGCGGAGTCTCCTTCCGTTAGGATGAGAGTACACCGATCAGCGGTCCTTGTTCCAGCATTGTTGGCGTCAGCTAGCTTGGTCATGCCGGTAAGGCTATCACAGAAATTAGGTCGGAAACAGCGCATACATGAGGGCTACTCACCGGTTGCGCTTCGTTCCATCGGTCTTCTTGATCTGCTGGTCTGCCTTGAACTTTGCCCAGTTTAGCACGTTATCGATAATGGAGGATTTCAAAACTGGAGGTATAATGTAAGTCTTGGGTTCATAGGCATGATTTAGACTAACCTTTCTTCATAAAATCCTCAGACAACACCGGCTTCGTACCAAACTTGGATGCGGTCAACGTCAGCGTCTCTTTTGTCTGACTGTCGAACGTAGGGTTCTCGATCAGGGCGTTCACGAAGACCCACATGTGGTTCTTGATCTGTGCAGGCTTGACCTTGGCAGCCTTGTTCTTCTTCTCAATGGCAGCAATGAGATTCTTGGCGATTTGGTCGGCCATAAGCGTGACATGGCTACCGCCTTTAGTCGTCGCAATCGAGTTCGCAAACGAGACCTGTTGGAACGTCCCTTCCGAGACGGCAAAAGCGACCTCCCAGCGCGGGCCAATTTGCTCATAGATCATGGTCGGTTTCGCCTGTGCAGCACCTCCGGAAGTTGCGGCTGCCTCGGCGGCAGCGGATTCCAGGTACATGTCCACGTACTGCTTGAAGTTCTTGATCTTCAAGCGTTCATCATTGAGAAAGACCTTGACGTCCCTGATTGTGCCAGCCATATCATAGACGCGCCTCTTGAGGAGGGACAGCGTGTCCTCATCGATACGCTCCATTCCAAAGCGCTTCAAGTCTGGTCGAAAGGTGACCCTGGTATACTCTTCCCCTCTGCCGTTCTTTGTGATTTTCGCAGTTCCGCATTTGCTCATGTTATTCGACCATGTCTGTTTGTACTTTTGACCTGAGTTCTTGTCGGCGGTGTCAATAGTGAATTCGTGCGAGTAAATGTTGGCCAGCTTGGCACCATAACCGTTACGACCACCCGTCAGCTTCTTTTCGTCATCGTCATAGTTAGAAGACGACAGCAGATGACCAAAGATAAGTTCTGGAATATACATCTTCTCCTTGCTGTGCTTCTCGATGGGTATACCACGACCGTTGTTGTATATGGATATTGTTCCTTCGTCTACGTCAATGTTGACTTTGAGCGTGTCCATGCTGGGATCATTGATCTCGAGAGAGTTTAGGTGAGGCGACATGTCCCATGAAGTAGCATACATACCTTGTTATCCGCCGCATTGACAAGAATTTCGTCCACAATTTTGAAAAAGCCCGGAACATACTTGACTTCGCGATGTACCACACGTTTGTTCTCAGAATCGTACGTCCACATCAGCTGAGTGACGGTCTCCACACTCCCGATATACGAATCAGGCCGTTTGAGAATATGCTCGAGTTGGGTCAACTAGTTCGGGGAGAGGGTAAACAAGCATCGCAAAAGGACCGGATGACGCGCACCTTTGTGTATGTTTCCGATGCTGTTTTCTTCTTTCCATTCGTCGCGGGAGCTGCAGCTCGCGTGGGGTTCTCGTTATCTGAGTCATCACCATCCTCGTCAATCTCCGAGGCGTCTGAGGCGCTCTGGTTGGCGTTGTCATCCTTCGCTGCGAGTACTTTCTTTGGGGCCGCTTTGGATTTCGGAGCGGACTTGGTTGCCTTCGCAGCAGGTTTCGGAACAAGTTTCTTACGGGGAGCTGTGGCCTAGGGCAAAGGAGTGGCAGGGTGAGCACGCGACAAAGTCGCGGAAAGTTAACGAGAATCCTCACGATCTTCTTTGCTGGAGGCGAGTAATCCTCGCTCTCTGTGCCCGAGACGTTGTCGAGGTCGAAATTCTCGGCTTCTGACGAGCTCATCGTCGAAAGTCGCGTTGCGTTGATGACCGTGTCGTAGCTAGACACGGTTCACGTTAATCACGCGTTTGTAGCCTGAACACGTGACACCTTGAACTGCCAGTTTTAGAAATGAACAGCCACCTCAGCATACATGTCGAACTGAACTTGAACGTAAGCCAAACAGTGTCAACTCTCTAATTCTTTTCCTGCAACGGGATGCAACTTTGCCCAAGCAAGCCTCTCATCAACCCACTCCTCTGTACTTTTCGAAGCCCAAGTACCTGCTTGAAGTGACAATCGTTCTCTAAAATGTCGGAAGGGTTTTCCGCGCTCATACAATACATGGAACTCCCTGCTTCCATGACCTTCCAAAAGATGTAATCTTCGTCTGCCCACCGCAGAGCCGCCTTCGTATCTCGCCTCTGGATCATCGGGATCCTGTAGTCATCCAGGAACGACAGCACACTCCCAGATAGGTGCGACTGTGGCTCCTTCAAAGTCAATAAGACCTGTCACGATACCGGATGTCTCGTCGATCTGCCAGGCACCACGTTACCCCCAAGGAAGATGTGTCATAAACGAGCCTACCATAATATTCGACAGGCGGAAATCGTCGAGCCGTGGTGAAAATGGGGTCATCGGCGT
This sequence comes from Boletus eberwhitei, assembly GCA_038090915.1. NCBI lineage: Eukaryota > Fungi > Basidiomycota > Agaricomycetes > Boletales > Boletaceae > Boletus > Boletus eberwhitei. Next base: position 55,502 of record JBBPNO010000062.1, read on the forward strand.
ACTTGTCGGTTCACCGGGATGATTATTCCCTGGATAGACGGCGCACAGCTCGAGAGCCTTGCGAAGGACACATTCCGCAACTTCAAGCCGATTTGCAGCTGCCTCTTCGTCTGCTTCCTCGAGCTCCGATAATACAATAGGGCGATGGTGGGAGAGAATGTGAAGTTCAGCGTGTGGGAAACTCTGAAGATAGTCAGAGGTATTTGAAAAAGGCCCGCGATATTGAGAAAGCTCGCGCAATGGAAGCTCCGTGTCGGGCACACGAATGACGCCATCGAGGGCACGATAGAACGGTATACTAACGAGAGGTCCGACATAGACATCATATTTTGATGTGGAGGAGAGATAGAGGGCTCCTGCACGATCGAAACGTAACGCAAACATAACCCTGAGGTACTCTGCAACTTGCGAGACAACACGCTCTTTCACGTTCATCGAAAGAGTATCCCACCGTGCGTCAGCAGAAATACCTGGCATCTTAAATACCGATGTTAGAGCTGACGATACCCATGAGCAGACTAACTTTTTGCATTACCATATACTCTGCTCCAACGGGGTTAGAGGCATCCGAATTCCACGTGTAGACCCGGGGAACAGGTATACGTGTTTGTGCAGCAAGGCATTTGAGAGTAGCAACCTAACAATGCGCAAGACGTCAGCAAAGATGGGGCATCCGCGAATGAAATTTCGCCCACCTCTGATTCTAGCTTGTCCTTTGGAAACGCAGGTGCCGCAACACGAACGACACCAAGCGATGTTCCATCTTCCTGTAAAACATCATACACCTATATATAGCGAAGAGGAATGTTACAATGAAAAGGAACGAAAGGTTCGTATCCACCTTGTGATACCCGCCCTCCGTCAACCTTTTGAGTTCACGTCCCCGTGCCAAAGTGGGAGCTGACTGCGACTCCCAACTGCTGAAGACTGAAGGCGCCATGGTCTGCCTCACCATCGTAAGAAAACGTCGATACTGCATCGTCTTGGATCATTGCGAGATCACAATGAAAGTCGCAGATTCTCGAAGTACCGACATCATCAGTACGGTCACGCGCACGAGTACCCTTGATCATCTACCCGCGCATTGATTCGATCCGACACTAGTATCCTTGGTCGATATCCCCCGCTTCTCGTCCAATCCAGCACCTATTTGAAACGGTATGGCTGGAAATCGCCTCCCCCTACCTCTCGTTTCGTCTCGACCTCTGGTACTGTATGCTCCGAATGGCTCCTCCATGGTTCAATCAAAATGGGAATGACGACACGCAGTCTTGGAATAGGTGGCCCCTCGCAGCTCCCGATCGTCTTTTCGCCTTGCGCCGGTAGGTGGGATCCGTGGTTGTGTTTTTGTTGCACCAAAACTCAATAATGAAATGGACAAAATCAGTACCTGAACAAATGACTTCAAAGGTGTTTCTTGACATTATTAGGTACTTCGTATTGCAGAAGACTACATGTCTTGTTCACAATCGTGTCGACAGCACAACGACTGCATTCATCAGGAACGTATTGAACGTCGTGGTACATAATCATGTTCCAACATGATAACACATATCTAATCGCACCGTTGGCATTCACGGCCGCATTTTGATATTGCTCACGATCAGACTCTGTTAAAAAAAAAAAGTCATACCCACCAAAAGAAATCAAACGCAGAAAATGACTCACCTTGTAAGCCTGCACGTCACCCTTGAACTTGGTCACCATCGCGTCCGCGCACACCCAGAGCTAAGTTCCCCGTCTCGGTTAGCACACATCGGGTTCATCACGCGCTGAAGAGAACGGCTGATCACCTCTTGTGCAACCTTGGTGATGAACCGCTCGTCGTGCGAGACAATGATCACACCACCATTCCAAGTATTCAGCGCAGTCATCAGGGCATCGAGACCCTGCGTGTGTCCGTTAATTGCTTTGCGCCCTCCTCAAAAAAAACACAAGGGTTGGAGACGGACCTCGATATCGAGATGGTTCGTGGGTTCGTCAAGCAACAGAATGTGCGGGTTCATCAACGAAAGCGCCGCAAATGCCACACGCGATTTCTGACCTCCGGACAGGGTGCCGATCAATTGCAACCTATCATACGGAAGAGCTCACTGAGTTCCATCCAGTCTGGTGCAAAAGAGAGAGAACGCTACCCTGTCATGCCGCTGATCTGGAAATTGCCGAGATGGCCTCTGTATTCCTGTTCCGTTTTGCCAGGGAACTTGGAAGCCAGGAATTGAACAGGCGATATCGCTGGATTAAGCGTGTCAACGTGGTGTTGAGCAAAGTAGCCTCTGCGTGAAAACATTTAGCTCGAATCCGGAGGGTAACATGGAAGCGTACATTCGTAGGCGACCATTCCTGTTGAGCTCCCCACTCAGAGGCCTTAGCTCCTCAGTTAGCAGCTTGATACTAACATACCCATGAGCATCTTCAGACACAAAACAAGATTCTAGGTCCTCACAGCGTCGACTTTCCCGCTCCGTTTGGACCCACCACGGCAATTCGAGAATCTAGGCCAACATCGATATCGATATTCTTAAGAAGAATCTGGTCTGCACTATATCCATAGTTGACACCTGATAACTGGAGCAACGGTGGCGGTATTTTCTCAGCATCCGGGAATCTACGACGGTTCGTCAGAACGCGGACGATATGTGTTGGACAAAGGATCACGAACTTGAATGTCTCTTTCTCATCTTCTTCCGGTGGTTCAAGATCCGGCAGCTGAAATGTGTTCATCATAGATCCAACTATCTGAGATCAAATCTGAATAACCGACCTTTTCCAAAATCTTTATCCTCGCTTGCGCCTGCGCAGCTGAGTTTGATCGTGACGTCAAAACTTGACATTCGGATAAATGAAAGCGGCGGCTAACCTCGATTAGCGTTATATCTCCACCTGTCGATGAATGCCTGCAAATGCTTGCGGTAATCCATCTGTGCTTCATACTCTTTCCGCATGTTCCGATCACGTTCTGACTTGGTAGAATAGAACTGGGTAAAGTTTCTGAACGAGTGAAAGAGTCAAGGTGCACGGTTCCGTGCGAAATTCTATCACATACCCTTTGTAATAATCTAAACGCCCAGAATGTTGGTGGATAATGTCGGTCGCAACAGCGTCCCTGCAAGCGCCATTAGTTCGCAAACCGAAACCAACAACGGTTACGCCAAACTCACAGGAATGCACGATCGTGTGATACTACGAGGAGGGTTCCTGCCCAGGTTTGGAGATAGTCTTCTAGCCATGCCAAGGCATTCAAATCAATATGGTTGGAAGGCTCATCAAGCAACAACAAAGCTGGCTACCAAACCCGTTAGTCGACCACAGATACGAATGACATCTTCCAGGAGTCTATACCTTCACAAACAGTGCCCGAGCAAGAGCTAGACGCATGCTAAATAAAATTGAGTACACAATTTATTGCCCAATGGTTCGATGATACACACCGCCAACCTCCTGAAAACGATTTGGTCGGTTTCCCCTGATCAGCTTCGGAGAAACCGAGACCTGCGAAACAGTGGTTTATCGGCATGATGTCAGTCCGTTTGCTGTCTCCCTGCTCAACTCACCAGCCAGAAGCGCCGCAGCTCGCGAAGGACCACTTTCCGCATCCATATCACTCAACCGGGCGTGTACCTCAGCCAGCCTCGTTGCAGCCTCTTCCCTTGCATCTTCGAATCGCTTGTCGTCTCCCTCTATCTCGAGCTCACCAAGCTTTGCATTAAGGAGAGTTTCCTCTCTTAGTAGATGGTCTCTCCAAACGTCGGCCTTCAGGACAGACTCAAGGGCCGTGGTATCGTCCCCCACAATCTAAGTGTGATGGGTGTCTCGTCAGAGGAAGGTGGCACAGCACTAAACATACTTCTTGTTCCACGAACAGAATCGTGATGTGTGCTGGTATCGGTAGTTCACGCATGGCGATGTGTCGAAGTAACGTCGATTTTCCGACACCTGGTCAATCGGTGTCATGACATGAGTCGTAACTCGTCAGCGAAGACACTGACCATTTCTTCCGATCAAACCATAGCGACGACCATATGCGAGCGTCAGACTTGCACCCGACCTTGAAACAACAAATCAGAACATGATACGGACTGTTCAACACGTGAATCATGCGCATACAGGATACGATTGGAAGCAAAATTGACGTCGATGGACGGAAGTTGGATATCCTTGCTCTTGTTCTTTGCGGCAGCAGCCGCTTCGAGGGGATTGATCTAACGTTCGCGGATGTCACGTCAGAATCTGCGTGGGCATGATGGGCATGAACTCGCCTTCATAAACATTTCCTCGTAGTTTTGCTGGTACACGGTTTGATGAGATGGATCCACGACAATGTTGGGAAGAGTAGAGCTTACCTGCTTGCGATGCTGATCGAGTAGCTTGGATCCCTCATACAGATCCCTACGCGCACGTTTCTCGATCTTGGCCTGAAGACACATCAGCACCATTCCACCGAAAAGTACATCTCCCCACACCTTGATTTTGGCTTCCTGTTTCTCCAGTTTCTTGACGTCAACGCGGGATGCCCTGTGCGCAACAAGCCATATCACGTTTCGCGTCTATCCCCTTCGCGCACACAAAGCACCCGCAGCACGGCACTCACTTTCCCTTGTTGATGCTCTCAAGGTCGACGCCTTCCCCGAGACCGATGGTGGTCGATATGGCACCGACCTTGCTTAGATCGACGACCTTGTCCAGCTTCATCAACTTTGGACGAGCGCTGTTCCGTGCACGCGCGGCGAGCTGCTCTGAAAGCAGGTCCCGAAGTCGGGCCATGAGTTTCTGTACATCGTCTGGACGATCTCGACCAAGGGAGCTGAGCAGGTCGTTGGCCACCTGGAGAACGTCTTCGTCTTCGCCGGCATCGTCGACAAGGTAACCAGAGATGTACTGGACGATCAGTTCTTCTGTTCCGGGGAATATGGAACGTATTTCTTCCGCTATTTCCAGCGATGTCATGAAAGTCGATTTTAAGATATGCGAGGACTTTTCGCGCGTGATTCGACAACTCGAACGACCCCCTGTCACCCTCATACTATTTGCAAGCTCTACCAGTTGGCGATGATATTACAACCAAGGTATATAGTGTAGATATATGATGAGATATGTAAGAGCACTCTAGAAGCACAATACGGTAGTCACAACACAAAGATAACAGTCATGGAAGCGGCATAGGGGGGGTAGCGCATATGAGAAAAGACATGTGGGTATAAAGCGAGGGTATGTAACGCGGGTATGGACACTAGTACTGCAGAGGGTACAACAAAAGTCAATAACGTTTAAACAAGCAAGCAAAACGAAATCAGAAAGTAGACAAGTGGCGAGGGCTGCGACAAAGACTCTCCGGGGGGTTCCGAATCTGACGGAATCGATACTGGAATGCTAATGGACAAAAACGGAATGAGTGCACGGCCATGCTCAAAGAGGGAGTGACCAACCTCCGTCTCTCACGATCGGATTCATGCGTCGCCGAACTTCTTCAGCGTCCTCGCGTTCCATTTCAAGTTCATACGGGGCTTTGCGACCAGGTATGCGAAAACCGATTTTGGGAGGGGAATTCTTTGGCTCCCAGCGACCTCCGCCGGTAGCTTTACAAATGATGCTCGACCGACGCAAAGGGTAGGCATCCAGCTCGCCAAAGGAAGGTTCCGAAGGCTCTAGATCTGAAGGGACAGCAACCACGACCGAAGGAAATGGAAGTTGTTTTGTGCTCAATGGAGACGAACTTCGCTTAACACGAACAGCTCTTGGCAAAAGGGTCGATTGCTCGACTGGAGAAGCACAAATGGAAGAAGTCGGTGATGGAGAGGCGGTAGAAGATACTGATGTGACCAACATGGGGGTTGACGGTCTTGTGTCAGGGGTGCGTGGGGAACCGTGAATTTGGTCCCAACATTCGTCACAGACCTTTTCCAAGCTGACAGGTGACGTAGGACTGTCGAAAGCAAATATAGGCACGTGTCGCGGAGGATGGAGAAAGTCGAGATTGGAAACGTCCAAGAGGGGGGTGAACCTGGAGGTACAACGGTAACAAAAAACACCGCCACACTTTCTGCAATGCTGATCGGCGACGTGAGTTTTGACGCCTGAGAGGAAACATGGACAGGACACGAACATGGCGGCGTTCAAGAACGGTAAACTTGACGCGACAGTAAAAGTTGTCGCAAATAGAGGCTAACGTGTCAGGCTGTGGCAGGTGAGATGCTGTGCGTTTGAGTTGTACGGGCACGCTCACCTTCCACAAGTTCTTGGGGAGAAGGACAGCAAGGTGTTCGTTGGCACGCGGGGTCGTAGACGGAGATAGTCGTGCACGCTGCGCGCGTGTGGGTCGTGATGAGGCTGTGCAAAAGAAGGTGAGGTGAGGGGTGGCCACGCGTCCAGCAAGGTTGAGAGACGTACACTCTGCCAATGAAGAGGCGTCAGAGGAGAAAGAATAGGACCTCGCGACGGATGCCTTGGTGGCGAGGTCGGCGAGGGTGGATGTAATTAGAGACATGTGAGGTGACTGGTGAAGGGCAACAAAACACCGGAGAGACGAGAGACCCTCCGTCGCAACAGACCCCATTCAAGTTATATCCATCAGTCGCCCATACACGCATGGGAAAATAGTCATCCAACACGCCGTGCCTTACGTAACTACTCCTTAGACCCGGCCTTCCGTCTAAATAAATGAGAAGGAAATCTGTCCCGTTCACCTCATTGGTGCACCATCGCACCAAAGAGCTTCTCCTTCCCTCGTGATTCACCTCGCCCGGTCTTGAGCAGGTGTGCCAGACATTCTCCGCGGACCAATAATGGTCCCGTACCCTTTTACGGCACCCGTCATCATCATCCCGCCACCCGTCGTCCCTGAACGCGTCCCTCCTGCTGCATTCGGAGTTCAGCTCGTTGGTGTTTCAGCAGCGCCTGAGAATCTTCCAGGTGTTTTACCCACCCGTGCAGGCAAATATCGTTTTGATCGGTCACGCGAGCTACTTCCGAAAGAAGCGGTGGTTGCAAGGGCAACCAAATTGTATCCTCGCATGATCGTCGATGCGGCGAGCACACAATCCCCACCTCCTCGAAGTTGCCAGCGCTAGTGCATTTTAACCGAGCTGTCGTCGAATTTATGTAAATTGTCCCAGTGTCAACCTGTGAGTGTCCCAAACGTATCTGAGAATGTTAATGATTTGATGGCGGCAAAAAAAAAAAAACATTTCCCTGAAAAGTTTTCCATACTGATTTGAATTACATACTATTAACGTCGTATTCAGGGTGTTAGTAAATTAACTTTTACTAGTCTGTTCGATAACTGAACGTAACGTGGCCATATAGGGCCTAGCACCACCACCACCAAGATTATCATCAATCACCCTATTCTTATTGTTCACGCCACGAAACAATGTCTCTATTTAGCTCACAAGACCAGTACTGCCACAATTCAAGCCAAAGGACAGGTCGCCTCTACCCGTGATGAGTCTCAACAGTTGGTTCACCTTGTCAGCTCACAACTCTCGCGAGCGTCATGATCATTGGGCTGCAGTTGCCCATCTGCACCAAATATCATCAGATTCACTGCCTATCCCTATCCGTGTGGCTTATAGCAGACCAGACTGTATTCGGAGGGTCTACTTTCATGGGATCGACGAAGTTGATGCTGCCGCCCTCAAACCACTCATAGACCAAGGCTGCCTCGCAGATCATCACATTGCGATGCAGAGGGTATATATAAACCGAGCGCTGGTATACAATCTCATGGATCATGGCCTGATTAGACCTACCTTTGACCATTGTCGAGGACATTGTGTGCACCTTTTTTCATGTATTTTTCCTCTCTCCCTCTCTTCATGTGATACCTTGATTGCAACTGACGGATCCATGTTCCCCACCTCCGCTGATTTACACACTCGTCACCATCTTATTTCCACCTCACCCTGTGTCCCAGCCTCAGGTCGTCACAGGTCACCGCACCTCTGTGAGTCTCATGTCCACTCTGTCCACTCCTAATGCACCCACCCTTGGGCTCCTACATTCTAATCCCACGCGGTCCCTGTATCGTCCACGTGCACACCTCTAACACCTCTCCCCCATCGCTCGCCAACGCATATCATATGTTGATCGTGTCGCATCCCACGCCCAGCAAGTCTTTCTCCCATTTCCTCCCGAGACTTTCGTGATGGATCTATACGTCTCGTTCCATCCCTCTCTCAGCTTCGTTGAACCTAACATGGCCACGCTCTCCTTTCTACACATTGCACTCGCCGCCCTGGTTTTCGCCCCTACCAGTCCTCGCCCGCGAATTGCATGATCGTCATCCTCCGCCTCCATACAGTCACGTTCGTGCTACCGAGGTACTTCCTTATGTCCGATCATCTCAGCTTGAGACTCCCGACTCATCCGGTTCCGCCGGTTCGGAGACTGGCACTCGTTCCATGTGTTCCTTTCGGTGTGCAGCTATGGCGACCATTCACCGTCTGTCCGTCGTTCGTTGCAATTCGGGCTTCTTACAACCACGACGTGCTCACAGAGGTCACTTCATCTTCTGCATGGTGTTTGGAGTCCTCTGTGAGACGCTTCCCATCAGCTGTTTGGCCGCCGTACGTACCACAAGGCTGTCCCCCCTGATTTTTTTTTGCCTGAACAACTCCAATCACTACTTTAGCTCCTTTGGGCTAACGAACTAATCTCACATGCTACGTCTGAGCTTATTACTAAACCGTAGTTAGCCAAAATAAAATTATTCGTTCATTTACTCATACGGTTCACCCGTGAACGAAAATCACGCAAACGAGTTGGTCAAAATTGCACTCTCGTGTAGACGTTCACGTCACCAACGTCAAGAATCAACCGTCCGTCTCGACCTCTTCGCTCCCAGCGGCGACTCCAACACCTGCAACCGCTTCGGTCCGTCCAACGCATCCCTCTCGACAGGCGTGACGTTAGTGGTCCCACCTGTCCGATGTAACGCATGCACCCCTGAAGGCCCTTCCTCGGAAACCTCCCCGACCCTGCCGTGGTAAAGTAAGGGTTGACCATAGTACCTCGAACTTGATGCCGCATTTCCATCCTCTCCGGGACGCAGGGGTGTGTGAAACAGTTCTTGCCCAGTACCCCTGACGCCCTGCCATGAAGACAATCCCTTGGGTGTCGTGAAAGGTAATCCAAACTTTATCCCTCTAGATGGCGTTGACGTGGGATCAAACTGGGCCCCGTCAATGACAGTCGATGACGAGGGCTCTAGCAAACGGCCCGGTGTCGTGCCATACACCCGTACCATATCTCCGAATGCCGAGGCTGTATTGAACTGTGGCGTACGTGGGTCCCCACGGGACGATGAAGACGGCGGTTCGTCCCATGAGGATCCTGAAGTGGTGTTTGGAGCGTGCTGTGTTCGCGGAGGTGTCGTCGGCGGTCTCACTGACCTCGTCCAAGGCGTCGCAGGCGACGGATTGAGCCCGGCATTGAGAAATAGTGGGTCATACTCTTCCAGGCCAGCGCTACTACGCCTACCGGCACCATGCTCGCCGTCGTCGGTCGGTACGAATGTCGGTTCTGACAGTATATCGACTGGCGGTGGCGTCTTCACCTCGACGCAGTTGGCACAGAACCAAGGATCCTCCTCCCTGCCTAGTTCCGACGTACTCTGGATCCCAATGCATTCCAGATGATACCATGTCTGACAGGCATCACACTGCACAAGCGGGCGGCCGTCATCTCGTCCTTGACAGACACACAAAGTTTCGCTGTCACCGCCGTTGGCGGTACGATCGGTGTTCCGACGGCGCAAAAGGCGGAGCTGGACGGCCCGTATGGACTTCTTGGATAGCAGGGCGGTTTTGGCGTCTGCCGGGTCGCTGCGAATGAGAGAAAGCGTCGTCGAGCCACGTGGGCGTTTCTTGGAGTGGGAAAGGAGTGGATACATCTTGCCTCGACCTGGTCGAGGGCTTCGCGAAGACGCTTCATCAAGACTACGTCGGCTCGGCGATGAATGCCCTTCTTCTACGTCCTCGTCAGAGTCCCTATCGAGGAAGCTCTCAATATACCGCAGCCGTTCTTCTCGTTCCGCACTTGAGAGCCCTTCCTGTGTCATCAAACGGGACCGCCATGGAAACTCCGTATCCGGCCAGTTCGGCCCATCAATCGTACCATCTTCCGGAGCCGCAATACTGCCTTTGACGACGTCCTGCTTCATATCCGCCGACATATTCTTTCTTTTGCGTGACCGTTTCGTTTTTGGAGTGGGCTTAGGCGGCGGTTGCGGTTCCGAGGGTTCGACTCTCATGAGTACCCTGCCACAGCCTTCGATCTCGACGGGGAATAGTTGGGTAGCGGAGGACGGCTCCCGCGGCGGATCAAGAAACGCAGCCAGTCTGGCCTTCTTCCGTCTTCCGTCTTCGGTCAATACCAACCCAGGAGCAAGCCCCTCTTCTTCCGTTGCATCACCAAGTCGATTCGGCGCCGCTTCAGCATCCTCGTCGAGTTTCCAAAAAGGCCTATCAGATCGCTAGATACCATTGAAAACAGACCCGCATCAGATGAGAGATCCAGTCCAACCCCTTGGTATCACGGCGAGACTGGAAAAGATTAACTCACATAACGCCCATATCCTCCAGCCATCAAACTCTCTTCAAAACTCTCCTCGGATGTCTCCTGGAATAGAGCAATCCGTTTCCCTTTGACAGGACTGTCGATGACACCCACGTTGGCTGACGACCATAACAAGGATCCGTCTTTACCTCCCAGATCGGAAGTGAACGATGTTCCACCGGCGCCAGTACTGTTTGAAGGTGCCAAGCGTCTCATCCGTTTCAAGTAGTCAGGCCGGCGCGATTCAGCTGCCTGAGTGGACGCAAGATGATTTTCGATTAACTGGGCACGGATATGGGCAGCCTCACCCCCAGGCTCATCCTTTACTTTTTGCGATGGAGAACTGGTTGTCGAGTCATTGGAACGCAGGTTATCGAGACGGGACGAAGAAGGTGAGGATTGTTCAGTCGGTCTCCGTTGAATAGGTGTGGTAGGACGGGATTGGAACACAGGAGTTACTGGACGTGTCGACGCATGCCGTGAAGGGGTACGTGGCGGAGTGGATGCTCTAAGGGGCAGTATAAACCTCCTCATCTTCGAAGTCTAATATGTCTACATACCGAGATCGCAACCCATCCCTTTTGCTTGGGGTCGGAGAGCCACTACTGCAACTCGCGTAAGTTGTGTGTAAGCTGATTTACAATGGACTGGCTCACTCATGGTGGCTATTGGTACGCGCAATTTGAGATGACAAATGTGGTCCGTTGCTGCGAAACTGAACTACCAGCGGGCTATGCATACGTGAGAACCACACTGTGACCTATATGGCCTTGCATACCTGGAATCCGGTGTTGGAATTGAATGTGGTCGAAACGGTGGTGAAGAGGAAGACCTACAGCATCCACGTAAGACAGGTATGGTATAGCCAATCAAGCAGACATACGCATGGGATCGGAACTCTGTAGGTAGTACAGTTGACTCTAGATCCGGCTGCAAGCTACCATTTCCTAGTTAAAATGACCGGAAGCTCCTAACTCGGTTGGTGACTTACTTCTGGGTGGAAGTAGTGATTCTCGTGAGATAAGATGCCATATTTCCAGGGCTAGAATGACCTCGTGTCAACCATGTGCCAAGAGGGAGACCAATAGAAGATAAAGAGCCCGAATCGTTGGAAGATGCTCAAAAACATGCATCAGGCTGATGGGATGCATACCTTCGTGGTGTGGGGAGGTGACTTGACTTTTGGAACGTTCCGAGCGCATGGGCCATCCCGGAAGGGGTCTCGCTATACCGTACCACCAAGATTAGAATTCATATCGCTATGCAGAGAGGGAGGGAAGGATCGGCGCACCTCGTAAGATTGCCGGGCTGATACAGACCGCCACTATTCTCGCTTCCAGGGGCTTGTGCGCGCATGTCCAAATAAGATGGCCACCCGGCAAGGTCTACGAGCAAACCTCTAGATTTGGACTTTGTCGGGGTAATCACCTGTGAGGGAGACAAGACCGGGGGTGTTCCCTGTTCGTTGCTTGAGATGTGGGCGTCCGGATCTATATGTGGATCCATGAACGGGTGCGCGGGGCCGACTGACGATGTCGGTGAGCCGGACTGCAATGTGCAGTTAGCCAGTTGAGACAATGAGCGGACCCGGTGTCGACGACGGAAGAAGAGGGAGAGGGGAGAAAACTTGGTCGAAACAAGCCTACAGGACGGGCACGAGGTCAGGCTGCAATTAGCTGACGTAATGGAAAGACGATCGATGATTGGTCGACTAATTAGACAAAATCGAGCAAGTTACTATGCCACAAGATTCGCAGAGAACAGTACGCGCCGTCGAATTTTACTGCGGAATAGGTGTGTTTGGAAGTCGAATATTCTCCGTTGGGTTCACCCGCCTTGTCAGGAGGTCTACATCGAGCGCTCCGTCGCAGCGGCATTCCAGGGGCAGTTGTTGTAGCCGCTTACGACTGGGACCAGACCGCGTGCCAAGTGTATGCTGCGAACCTTGGCGCGGACATTGTCTGCAAGGTCAGTTCCTACTTTGTCGAATGCGCCAACGCTAGCCTGATGGGCCTAAATAGACAGACATTTCAACACTCACTGCCTCTGACCTCTCTCGATTGAATGCAAATCTGTGGCTTCTATCACCATCATGCCAGCCATACACCGTCCTCAACCCATTGGCCAAAGGGGCAGCCGATCCACGTGCACAATCTTTCTTGCACCTCATAGACAACGTTTTGCCAGAACTATCGGCACATGACATGCATCCACGTTATATACTCGTGGAGAACGTGGCAGGATTCCAAGTGCGTGAACAAGGAAACCACCTAGCCAGTACTTTCTGAATCCGCACATTAGGACTCCACGACGCGACATCACCTCGTATCTACCCTGCAAAGACTCGGATATGTCACGGCGGAGTTCGCTCTGAATCCGCTGCAATTCGGCATCCCAAACTCGCGGTTGCGCTACTACTTGCTCGCGAAACTCTCTCCACTGAAATTCGTTCATTTTGATTCGACCAAGTCAGATAATTTACTTGATCATATCCCACTATATCATGATCCTCACAACGAGTCCCAACAACCGTCGCACGCAGCCTCACTAGATCTGAGGCAGTATATAGACTCGATGGTGGATAAGGAGACATTTTCCCAGTTCAGAATCCCAGACCGTGTGCTGAACAAGTGGGGTCGCTTGTTTGATATCGTACTACCGTCTGGTAGTAGAACTTGCTGTTTCACTAGAGGTAAGCGATCTTCCACTCCTTGCAAACTAGCCGTCCACAACGTATTAATATTAGGGTACACCCAGCTTGTGGAACGCGCTGGTTCGATTCTCCAGATGAACGAAAACCTCGATGTGCGTCCTTTCAATCTAAACTGATAAGTCTCGCCTATTTGCGTTCTAGACCACACAAGTTTTCGACTTGTTTCTCCGTGCACGTGCGGGTGGCGACGAAAACGCCGTCCGAATATTAGATCCTCTTTGTCTCCGATATTTCACACCCACAGAACTCCTCCGAATCTTCCATTTTACTGATGCAGATTCATCTTCGATCAATTTCATATGGCCCCCACGTGTGTCGACAAAGTCCAAGTACCGTTTGATCGGGAACAGTGTGAACGTGGAGGTAAGTTGGAACTACACCCCGAGAAGGACGGTGCTAACTGTCAGCATCAGGTTGTGCGGAGGTTGATTGTATATCTATTTGCCGCAGCGGAAGATATTAAATTTTGACCCTGATGCACATTGATTGTCACCATGATCCTAGGGATGTAATAGCTGGTGACAATTACATCCGAGAGCAATGAAACGGCTCACTGATAACACCATACTTGGCAGGACTTGTGTGATGTCAAACATTATGTTTATCATTAGTTCAAAGATACACCATAACTCAGAAAGGATAAGTTGCATGACCATGTTTATATATTTTCGTCCGTCGATGAACTACTCTGTCATTGACGACAACCACTTCAAATACAGGGGGAACACTCGCCATTGGCTGCGGATTTACAGCGTCCATGTTGAAGGTACTTCTCACTCACCTGTTTGTGATTGGCGAAAAAGTTCACCACCATGAACTCCGTGGCCCAGGGGCGAGAGAACGAGGTGAGTCTCCCGTTCCTTTTTGTCCGCTCCGAATTCGACATGTATCCATTGTATAGGTTTGGAAGCTGCGAACAAAGGCACTTCTTGATGCAGGTAAGGCGCACCAAATTTGCCTAATGTAGACATGCATGTTGAAGCATGACTTGGGAGGTATGACATACGACTTTGTCGCGGCCGCCTTGTCGATCGGGTATTGCTATGGTGATTCGACGGGCGGCCAAGAAGGCCCTACTATCTCCTATCCTTCCAGTGCGTGATCATTGGCGAGCAGCTTCTCCATGCAGAGCGCCATTCATAATCTTGGCATGACCAGCATCCCGATAATGAATGTCAACAACTGCTCCCTTTCACATCAATGCCGTCAAGTCATCCCTTTTGGAGTGCGCACGGATTTGAGCGCATGGCTTCGGAAAGCCTCACTAACCACTTTGCTTCTCGGGCCGAATTTTTTGTTTGGTTTGAGGACCATACAGTCGGAGGAAACGCGGCGAGAATTTTGGGCCTGTGGGTCCGAGGATGTTTGGGGACACCGAGCAGGAGTATGGTACGAGCATCGGACACTTTGCAAAGATCGGGTTGGCGTGATCGAGCTGCAGGGCTGCTTTGCTTCGAACGACGTGGGTGTGGTCTCCCATCACGGTTTGACAGTGACAGGAATCACTTCAATCAGCTCGTCACGCATTTTGCCTTGGGTCCCAGAAACAGCCCACAAGATTGTAGACTTCGACTATCTCATCGTGTCGTTTACGGTAGTTATAAGTAGTTGATCGAGATCGCGTGAGGACATGTCGGAAGCAACAATAGCCGAAACCCGGGTACATTTCCCCACACCACTTGGTTGTATCCACCGTACCATCTCCTCCTCCACAGTTTCGTCACTGATTAAGATGGTACATAAAAAGGTCAGAAGGACTTTTATAATTGGGTGCGGGTGCACCGCTTTTCTCAAGGTACCTACCTAGTTATCCTTCGAGAGCCCAACTTACTGTTATGGCTTTGACTCGGATTTACCTTCATTGAACTCCAAAGCCCAGGGGTCTGAGGACGACAGAAGACGTGAGTCTCAGATAATACAATCTCATCCACTCCGACACATCTGAAATATCCCAACCGTTAGATGGGTCTAGAAGCCGCGACAAAGGCATTGCTCGACGCAGGTAAGGCTCGCCGCTCCACTTCCCGCAGGTTGGAAACGGGTGATACTCAACCCTACGTTATAGGTATCACGTACGATGCGGTCGAAACTGCCTTTGTTGGATTCTGCTTTGGCGACTCGACGAGTGGACAGGTCAGCTGCTCCTTCTACTCGGTGCTGTCCGTTGTTGTTACGAGTCTCTGCCCCTCTAGCGCGCCCTCTACAACCTCGGCATGACCGGGATCCCGATCACGAATGTCAACAATAACTGTTCCACCGGTAGCACCGCGCTCTTTAATGCCAACAATGCCGTCAAGTCCTCTCTTGTGGAGTGCGCACTAGCTCTCGGGTTTGAACGTATGGCTCCTGGAAGTCTGGGTACCAACTTTCCCGATCGTCCATCCCCGACTATACTCTTTGGAACCAAAACTCAAGAATTGGAGTCTGGTCTGAAGGCGGGGAAAAACTTTGGACCAGGCGCTCCGAGGATGTTTGCCAACGCGGGGCAGGAATACTGCGAGAAGTATGGTGCTGATGTCACTCATTTTGCCAAGATAGGTGTGTTCCATTTGTGTTTGACACAATAGCCCATGACATTACAGTTGCTGAAGCACGATTATATGACAGCCGCGAAGAATCACAAACATTCGGTCAACAATCCATACTCACAGTTCCGGAATGGATGGACCCAAGAACAGGTTTTAAATTCGCCAAAGATCAACAATCAGCTGACCAAGTTCATGTGTAGTCCAACATCGGTAGATTTCACTACCATGTTCCCTAGTCACCGCTAAGTGTGTTATGGGTGTAGGACGGTGCAGCCTGTTGCATCGTTGCGTCGGAGGATTTTGTGCATGCTCATAAGCTCGAGAACCAGGCCATCGAGATTGTTGCACAAGCACTCGAGACAGATCACCCGGCTACGTTCGAGTCCGGGAGTGCAATGGAAGTAGTCGGATACGGTATGACGAAACGGTGTGCCGATAAGGTGTTTGCGCAGGCTGGTTTCGCACCTGGGAAAGGGCGAGATGAGGTCGGCGTGGTGGAACTCCACGATTGTTTTTCTGCCAATGAGGCATGTAGGGTTTACTCTATGTTTAACATGTGTTTGACTACCTCGCTTCCCAGCTCATCACATACCCCGCGCTTGGACTTTGTCCCCTTGACGCAGCTCACAAGTTGGTGGAGGATGATGACAACACAGTGAGTCCACGATTGATTGTCTTCACCCGGGCATTTTTGAATGCATTCCTGCGCACACAGTACGGTGGCAAATACGTCGTGAATCCCAGTGGTGGTCTTGAAGCTAAAGGACACCCGCTCGGTGCCACGGGTTTGGGCATGCATTTCTATATCACCAGTGTGTTTTCCACTCTCCCTATTATAGCGTTCCCTGACCCAATCGTGATCAATAGTGCAACTCCGTGAATGTGAGTCAATGGATTCTCATGTTCATCTGCACCGTCAGTAGTAATGATGTGTACAGGGGCTGGTCCAATGCAAGCGTCGGGACTTTTTACCACTGCAGACAAACGTGGTAAATATGGTCTCGTGCACAACATCGGCCTTGGTGGCGCGGTGGTCGTCGGTCTCCTGCGTCGTCCCGAATTTTATAAACCTGGTGGTGTCGATGGACGAACCAGGTACGCAGCGTTTGTTCAACTCACCACGTCTACTGACCGCGTGTCCTTTCCATTCGGTACAGATTGGGATACAATCATGGATGTGAATGTAAGCCTGTCACGCTTGCAGATCTAGACAAAGTCAAGTCGAAGGATTCGTCGCAATACGTGCTCCAAGCTGCTAGGCTATAAAGGATCGAATTCCCCTCCGGGAGGTGTCTTCAGTGGAGTAGGGCGATTAAAACTTGCATTCATGAAATTTTTACTGCTATACTTATGAGAGGACCTGATAAGTATACCTACTTTAGGTGGTCTTTGCTCACGTTCATTCGATGCAGTCTACAGCTCGCTGCGAATGAAGCTTCAACTCTATATCATATTCTAGTTGATCCTATTGGTGAACCACCCGGTGGTGCCGATGAGTTCCTTTTCATTCTGTCGCAAGCAAACAAGGTCTCGGGTCGTAAGCGGTCATAAACAGCAAGTCAAGATCGTAGACGGACCTGGCGATCCCCAAGCTTCAAAATACGAATATCGGTCTGTAGTCTTTACGACACAGAGAAGCAACGAGTTCAGTATCTCGATCTCCCTGGCATGGCAACGATGGACTTGGCATCTATTCCAAAAGATCCCCGATACTGCATTGACCACCTGTCTGTCCGAGAATCAACTACAAGAACTTTAATCTTGCACCTTCCGACGGTAATGTGTGTGCTTTGGTCTACATGAGCGCGTCTCTCAGGAAGCCGGGATATCCACGGTCAACCTCTTCCGCAAGTTCCCCTATACTTCTTAAGACCCACAGAGTACGCTTCAACCCGCCCCCAGGAATGATGGCAGCCATCCAGATACTGGAGACCTTGGCAACAACGTAACCTTGGACAATTATGTTCTTTGAAAGCTTGCGTGGCCAGAATGGTTGGGCTGAACTTTGTAACGATCTTGCGGCGAAGCCCAGTGGATGATCCTAAAATGACAACCTATGTCCCGATGCCCCTGGACCTCAGCATACGACGGTCTAATGCGTAAAACTGTGGAACCTGGGGGCCATACAGCAAAAAGAAGTCTAGAAAATTATTGACCGTGATGCCTAGACTGTTCACGTCGAGTTCATACATGACGCTTTTACTTGCCGAGCGTTTCTTGAAAGTAAATTAAAGATCGCATAAGTACTGAGTTCAATGTCGGCTCGATGAACTGCTCCCGAACTCGTTGTCTTCCTTTCTCCCCTCATGTTAGCCCTCTTCCTCTTCTCACTGTCCTTCAAGTTGCGCACCATCTAGGCTCTATTGCATCTGCCACATTCACTCAAATTGACAGGGACATCGGCGAACACAAATTTCCTCAGTATTGCCCCGCTTATCATGATGATACTGAAATGTTTGATATTCGTAAGACGCCTCTGTTCTCCTTAGCGTAGTTTCGGGTACTCCCTGCTCCATAGTACTTCGTTCCCGGTCTGGGTTGCGCCTCGTCCGTGGCCCTCTCGCCTCTCGTCGCGTCTTTCGTCCGATCGGGGTTTGGGGTATACTCGCGTCCCCTGTCGCCTGGTCGGTCTCCTTCCTTGGGCTAACGCGAACCAATCCTGTCTGCCCCGATCTGATGGCAGTCTCCCCGCCGGGGTACCTTCGACGTGGGAGACTACCGAAGTTCAAACAGTACACCGTACCATTTCCCACACCACAGTGGCCACGTTGGCTTTAGCGAGTCATCACCCTCCTCCATAGTTTCGTCACTAATAATAAGATGGTGCATAACAAGCTCAGAAGAACGTTCATAATTGGATGCGGGTGCACCGCTTTTATCAAGGTACCTGTCTAGCTATCCTTCGAGAGCCCAACTTACTGTTGGCTTTGAATTTATCATCATTGAACCCCAAAGCCCAGGGGTCTGAGGACGACAGAAGACGTGAGTCTCAGATAATGCAATCTCATCCACTCCGACACATCTGAAATATCCCATCCGTCAGATGGGCCTAGAAGCCGCGACGAAGGCATTGCTCGACGCAGGTAAGGACCGTTCCACTTCCCGCAAGTTCGAAACGGGGCAACAAATAACAGGTATCACGTACGATGCGATTGAAACTGCCTTTGTTGGATACTGCTACGGCGACTCGACGAGTGGACAGGTCAGCTGCTCCTTCTACTCAGTACTGTCTGTTGTTGTGACGAGTCTCTGCTCCTCTAGCGCGCCCTCTACAACCTCGGCATGACCGGGATCCCGATCACGAATGTCAACAACAACGGTTGTACAGGTAGCACCACGCTTTTTAATGCCAACAATGCCGTCAAGTCCTCTCTTGTGGAGTGCGCACTTGCTCTCGGGTTTGAACGTATGGCTCCTGGAAGTCTAGGAACCAACTTTCCCGATCGTACACCCCCAGCCATACTGTTTGGCATCAAATCCGTAGAATTGGAGTCTGGTTTGAAGACGGGGGAGAACTTTGGACCAGGCGCTCCGAGGATGTTTGCCAACGCGGGGCAGGAATACTGCGAGAAGTATGGTGCTGATGTCACTCATTTTGCCAAGATAGGTGTGTTCCATTTGTGTTTGACACAATGACCCTTGACATTACAGTTACTGAAGCATTGATGATATGACAGCCGCGAAGAATCACAAACATTCGGTCAACAATCCATACTCACAGTTCCGGAATGGATGGACTCAAGAACAGGTTTTAAATTCGCCAAAGATCAACAATCAGCTGACCAAGTTCATGTGTAGTCCAACATCGGTAGATTTCACTACCATGTTC